>JAMXDD010000030.1:162412-240707 GCA_024733475.1 Syzygium grande
TCTATCAATCAAATTTTTCTTCAACCTTTAGAAATGCTTGTTTAGTCATTCATATGTGAGCAGTGGAAGTAAGGTGTTGTAGGAGAAACTCGTCACCTTCTGGGTGGAATTGCCACGACATGGACGTTCTTCTGAACAAGAATTTAGTCCGCTTAGCCCTATCTTCCTCTTGTATCTCAGTAATCGGTTATATGGGAACTGGACGATCCGATTCTTGATGGATGCTCTTTTTCATGGTGCAAGTTCGGAGAAAACGCGACAATGAACGTCTACGGTTAGAAAAACAAAAATCTAAAAGTTCTAGAAGGCGGAGTTGATTTATATAACTGCTTGGCCCAGTACTCGATAACTTAAAAGGGTTTTTGTAGCGAAATTAAGTACCACCAAGTAATTAGCACTCGGTAACCAATAGGACGTTTGCAACGTCCTCATTTATCTCTTGATGGAAAAGCAACTCTTCCCCAATTGACTTTTGTATTTCGTTTCCCAAGTACCGTCCGAAGAGTTTAATAAAGGGAAAAACGTAATTTGAATAAGGTATAAAGACACGTGGGTCCAAATTAACTTTGGACCTTCGTTGAAATATCCATCCCCAGCATAACCATGAATCGGGACGTCCCGTTTATTTGACGGTCCACTTCGCAGCTTCTTTTCAATACGTGACGCTGCAGACGTGTCTTTAGAAAGTTCTCTTTCTACAATCCCACGTCAATTAGTTTAAATCAATAAATAAATGCAGAATTAGAGATATTAATTTTCCGAAATAAGGGAAATGTTAAAAACAGTGTCTTCCCCGTGGCCAAATTGCATATCGGATGCCAACATTCCAACTTACTTCGGAGGATTAGATCAGTTCGACCCAAAATAGTAAGAGGACCGGATTGAACGAAATTAAAATTTCAAGACCATATTTGAATTATCCAGAGGCATAGGGACCATTTTGACATCGTCTCTCATTTTTCCAAATTGTAAATCAATTTTACAAAGATTTGAGTACGAATTTCTATTGTTTATGAAAATATTTTTCATCGAACCAACTTTTTAAAGCTATACCAAATAGTGAAAAATGGAGGAAAGGTCATGCATAGCCGTCTCTCATGAAACAAAGTGGCGCTTATGTACTTATAATCCACGAGTCATGCTAGAACAAGATGACCAAAAAAAAAATTAAAATAGTATTTCAATCAGGAACAGGACGAAAAAATTTTATTACGTGAACATCCTTATTTTATTTTAAATAATCGAATTCACCATTCATTTATCAATTTAAGTGGACGAAGTTCTCAAATTGTCAATATCCTTGAAAACATCGGACGCATGAAACGTCCTATATAATAACAGAATCATTCAGAGGAGTAAATAAAGCAAGAAATAAATAAGTAAATAAATGGGCCAAGTACCGAACGTCTAAATCATTCAGAGGAGGCATATAAACGTGTAAAGGTGGGGCCATTGCGAAAATGTAGAATTATTGGCTTAAGTTTTTAAGTGCAGATAAATATTTGAACGTTATTTTCGTGATCTCCTCGATCAAGGTATTGGGTTTCTACTCCTCTATCCCAGCAAATGGTGTCGAAGCGACGAAGTCCATGGTTGATTGGTAGCCTATCTCTCAATATGTATCAGCATTCAACGAATATCTCCAAAAAGAAATCTTGAACGTAACTCCCGAAGGTATTGGGTTTTTGCTCCTCTGTCCTAGCAAATGGTGTTGAAGTCCATGGTTGATTGGTAGCCTCTCTCTCAATATGTGTTGGCATTCAACGAATATCTTGAAAAAGAAATCTCAAACGTAACTCCCGAATCAAGATAGCGGGTGATGTTGGTTGGACTGAGGCAATTGACGAGAAGAGTCAGAAGGGCCGATGTTATTCTCACCAACATCTGGCAAAACTATACCGGCCTGAGGTGTAGATTCGAGTTAAGATAACATCGGCGCAAAAAGATATATGGATTTATGTTGAGGTTCACGTTTCAAGTATAAGGTCCTGCATTAGA
The DNA here is from genome assembly GCA_024733475.1 of Syzygium grande. Lineage (NCBI taxonomy): Eukaryota > Viridiplantae > Streptophyta > Magnoliopsida > Myrtales > Myrtaceae > Syzygium > Syzygium grande. The sequence continues at coordinate 164,411 of JAMXDD010000030.1, forward strand.
GAGTCGATGGGGTGCGGAAAATTTAATGCATAGCAGCTAACTGGGAAGAGAGACACCATAGGCTACATGATTTTCGTATGATACCCACTGATAACTCGAGTGACATAACTTTTTAATCAATCACTAGTTTATTTAAAGGTATCGTGGTCGAAGACGAATGAGGTTGACCTCTTTTGCTGCGAAACTACTTGTGACTGTCATTCTTAAGGAAAAAAACTTCAGAAGGGGCGACGACAAGTACCTCCCCTGCACATTGAAGAAGAACGAGACGTCCCGTTTATTTGACGATCGACCCCAGTTTCTTTCAATAAAGAAAGAGCGGAGAAATTTTGAATACCGGCGGAGACTATATAAGCATGCTCAGCTCACCTTCCTCTTCGCCATTCACAAGTCTCAGAGACAGAGTTCATTGAGCTCAACAGAGCAGAGCATCCGACATCTACAGAGCCCGAACAGAGTCACAACACCAAAGCCGAGGAACATGGCAGATCATATGAGCGTAACAATTCAAGTCGGAATCCAAAGGTACGCGCTTCGCTCGCGAACGCATTTTTTCTAAAGACTGCTGTTGCGGTTGGAAGTGCAGGTCCAGCAACCAGGTCCTTTCTCGATTTGTTCGTAATGGATTTCTTTCCGGTCTGATACAGGGACGACCATCAGCAGCCGCAGCAACAGCACCAACAGCAACAGGGATGGCTGGACCCGGTCAGAAAGTTCCACGTGGTGTTCGGTTTGCTGAAGCTGCTCCTGGTGGCACATTTCGGTTCGCTATACATCCTATGCGAAGCCGTTTATCTAGTATCATTGATCGAGGTGACTGTACGTGCGAGCCCGAGTCGGGTCTACTGGTACTTGTACATTGTTTTCGGGACTCTCGGGTTCGAGCTACTTCTTTGGACAAACCTCTCTCTGGTCATGTGGCTGGTTATCAATCTGTGCTTATTGGTGTATGCTTTGGCGTCATCCGGTCTGCTCGCGCGAGGCTCTGACTGGTTTCTGCGGCTTGTCCAGCCACTCGACGACACGCCATTTTCGGATGTTCAGATCGATTTATGAAGCGCCTAGAATCCTGCTGTACCTGTGTGTATGAATTTTGTTGCGCGTGTCATTTGTAGTGCTTCTGGTTTAGAAAAAAGACTAAAGACAATGTAATCATATACAAGTTCTGTAGTTGGTGAAGCTCACCAATGAATACCATTCAGTATACATTTTATGAAATGCTACGGGCTTTTTTTTTTTTTCGCCCCTTTCTTCTACTATTTCTAGGAATCGAATCCAGCTATTGAAGACCCTATAAACATCTCAATCCCTCGCTCTCTCTCCGTTTTTCATATTCATGCTCTCAATTCGCTAAGTCCTCCAAACAACCATAGCCTACTTGCAGCTGTCATTCACCTAGTTGCCCCTTTCCAAGATCTTTTTGTCCTCTCGATCAGAAAATCCACCTCCATGACCGTTGGATCCGGCTCCGCCGACGGGTCCTGATGGGCATGGAGGAGCTGTCGCCTCCAGCTCGGAGGAGACGACTCCGCCAGAAGAGGTGGAGCTCAACATAGCATCGAGCTTCACCATTGGCAGCAAGCTGAGGTCATGCATAGTGGATGGCCAAGAGGTGGCACTGTGATGGTGGCTGAGATTTTGCACGGTAGGCGGCTGTGAGTGTGAGAGAGAGAAGGGGTTTCGTCGTTGGAGGTGGCGGTAGAGCGGAGCAACGAAGCTCGACCACGAAATAGGCGGCTAGTGGTGGTGCGACAACGTTCGACAAAGGCAGGGTGGAGGAGGTTAGGGTACGGACATACGGGGGTTGGGTTTTGTGGACCTATGATCCGTGATTTGGGAAATAGGCAGACTGCTGGAGAAGAGGGTATTTGGAGTTTTCACTTGAGGGAGTGACGGGATTTAATGTTAACGGTTTACTTTTTACTTAATCAAAATCTTGCCGCTCGTGCACTTTCACATTTTTTCAATCCAAAGTACCTGAAACTTTTGATATTTATAATTGTTGACACGTAAATTAAAATATCTTTTTTCCATATTTCTTTTTTATATTTAGATAACTTATAAATTTGCTTTTGCTTTTGCTTTTGCTGGAAGGAAAACAAACAGGCTCAATTCCATGATTAAATTCTTGCAGTGCGTTGCTTCGTGTAGATATACGAGTTAAGGTATATCGCATTGTGTAGTATTGGACTTTTCTCTTTGTATTTTGACAAATAAGCGAATTATATCCGATATTTTTAGCCCTGATAAATTTGACGGTCAAGTACACATTGTCCTTTTTCATTATATTTTTTATGAGATGGGTATTTCTTTCCATCGAGTAAAAGTTTTTGTGTACTTTTTTTAGGTCGTCAAAAAAAAAAAAGGAGATAATTTCATCCTACAATTTTTTTTTTCTTTTCTGATAGCAAACTCACTTTATTTTTAACCGTGGAAAGGGTGGAGGGACTAATCCATTTTTTTACTACGAGTTGAGGGTTTTGACTTTTGAAATTAAATGTTTGAGCAGCTTTTCTTCTCTTTTTCAGGCTCACAAAACTAAAATCCAACCAAAAAAAAAAAAATGAAAACGGATTGGAAAGGGACCAATGGAAAGGCAAGATGGGCCTTCTTGTCCTTGACTCAATCTTGTCCTCTATATTCCGTTTCTGTTCATTCACAAGCGTTTGAAGCAAACCTACCGTTTCGACGTTTAAAACGTCCGGATTGGTTTCGAGAACCGCGGATGAAAAACTTGACGGAATGATCGTGTTCCGTTTTCTTCTCCTAATCATCATATTATAGTCGCAAATTTGCAAGAGCACCAAGCATATGTTTCTGTCCAGTTCCGCAATGCGTGTATATCACCGTCCCCAATCAGAAACTCGATGTTATATATGAATTTGCAAAATTTCATGCCTTGAGAGATTAGAGTAAGGCCTCACGAACAATGAATGTAACCCTTTTATCATTGGGCTAGCACGTCAAGTGGTAAACTGCCATGTTCGCTTTGATTTTGTTTTAGAGGTAAGATGGTGCCCAGGCCAATTTTCACCGCATCTCAACTGGTTCACTTTCCTGGGCGATCTTAAAGATGCACTCTTTCACATCAGCTTGGTCCATTTAGGATTTTACTCTTGAAATGTTCTCGACAAGACTTGAATACGAGACCATAAATAGTGACGGAGTCGGGATTTAGGCCGAATAACGACGAAATATAGTCAGAAATTTTGCACAAAAATATAAAACGAATTCACATACAATAAAGTGTATCGTGTCTTATCAAATCATCTAATACAAAAAGTTTCCGATAAAGCTACACTTAATTAGTGCAGGCAACGATACTTTTCCTTAGTACATCAACCAAAATTTGGTGTCTTCGATGTCCAAGCGAACCACCTCTTACAAAGCTATTCACCTCCGACTCCTCCAGACGTCCCATACGTTCTTTTTCCGGTCTAAGATCCGCGTGGCCCATCTTCCGGCCACCCCCATCACCACCATCGTTTTCGAGTGTCCAATGATGTTCGCCTCTTTGGAAAAAGCATTACAAGTTTATACAATCTAAAGTAAGACCGACATGCCGATCAGCTTTGAATCTAGGAAGCAAACGATGGGGAAAGTTCTGGGCCAATCACCGTCGAGGATTTGATTAAGACGTCGCCTTATTCCTTCATCTATCATCATATTCAACGTCAAATACTTCGCAAGTTTCGTACGTCCCGTTCGTTTTAGTCCGTCCCCTTCCCTGAAAGTTCCCTTTTGCTCTTCTTCTTCTTCTTGCTTTTAGCATGCTGTGGTTTGCGAGTATTCACACCATGCAAATAACACAATAATGTGTTTAGGCAACGGCGGCGTTAATGCTCTTACGCTTCAGTAGCTAAACCACTAGTGATCGGTAATGACGAGATTCTTTCAATTTTTGAATTCAAATGCAAGACGCTTTTTCTGGTGCTCGTCGTACAAATCGGATGGGTATAACTGCGGTAAGGACTCGTGGATGATGCCTACGCCACGTTCTTTGTGTTACCACAGTAATTTTTATAAATAAATTTTCTCTAGGTTCATAATTTTACGAGTTTATGTAAAAGTCTCTATGAGATAATCAAACGTTTCTGCAAAGTGTTTTTCAATTTTGATTCTACGGTGATCATGTTATTATATCTATCAAGAGGATAATCTTTATGTAATATTATCACCTACGTTGAGAAAATGCCATTATATTACTTTGAGCCACTTTTCATCCTCCTAATTGGTGTGGTTCCTCTTAGACTCTTAGTCGCATGAGAGATCATAAGACCTTGGGACCTCATTACTTACATTACATAATGAAAATTGGTCCAATTACAATATCTCTTCATCCAATCCAATGATCCTTCGAACTTCCCCGACGAATTAATGGGGAATTAGGAATGGCGAGCTCCTTGGATCTGATAGATGCGTTTAGTACTTGTACTCCCATCTACTCCCTTGGGGGTATTACCTGTCCGTTCATGTAGAGTCTTACTGATGCATGTGAACTAAAAAGATTATTTGAGATTACTCATTAGACGTGCATAGATATGTGACGTGTAAAATGCGGTTCGCACCATGGGAAGCAAGTGGGTTTCCCTTCACGTGGTCATAGATTCAGATTCTAGGACTCTAGGTATTAAATTTCGAGCTAACCCTCTTTGGAGGGGTACTTACTCAATTAGCGCTTTATTGGTATCATGATGAGTGAATGACCTTGCAAGGAGCCTATTCTGGAGGTTAGTCTATGGTTCGGGTGCACTGTAGTCCAATGGGGAGCATGCAAACGTCACACTTGGTGGATCAACTGAACATTCGGCGACATGGTTGTGGAGTATTATGATAAACGTTGAAGGGGGGAGGCAGCTACGCTCCTTGCCAATCCTCCATTCTTTTCCTAGCCAAAAGAGAATTATAGGAAAGACACGAAGCAAATGTTAGTGATACCGGGTCGGTTTGCCTAGACAGCGTGGGCCCGTAGCCCGCCCCCAAATCAAATGTTTGGTTATTGGGCCTTGTCTTGGCTAACAAAGCCCAATCCGGCCCGGCCCGGCCGGAGAATTTAAGGAGGTGTTTCTCCAGTCTCTCATGCTGACGGTGTCTCTCTCTCTCCCCCATGAGCAGCTCTCTTTCTCACTAGAGGAACCGCGGTTGCGCCACCACGCCGGACCGCCGCCCGCCGCCCCTTTATTAGGGACGACTGACGCCGCCGCCTCCGACATCTCGGTCCGCTGGCCCAAGGATATACCACAACGCGAGCGCGAGAGCTCTCCTCGGCCGCCCACAGTCACAGGTTGCTTTTGGCTTTTCTTTTTTACCCCCAAAGTTTGATTCTTTTCAAATTGCAGATGTTGGGTTGCCGCTTTGCTATTCGAAGGTCAAATTTTTTCGTAGATAAGGGATTTTACATAGATGGGTAGATGCCTGTGTCCACCCTTTTGGTCGGGGCTAACTTTTTTGAGCTCTTCAATGCTGATGGAACGAAAAGGATGATATGTGCCAGTCATTGCGGTTTCCGGCACTGTCGAATGGCTGATTCGAACCGTTTGGTGTATCCAAACTTGATTGTGTGGCATCATCACATGGTGGCAATGTCTCTGGTCTGTAGTGGCATGTGAAGCTAGCCAAAAATCTTCGGAACATTAAGCGGTGGATCCTCAATGAATACGTCAACTGATGCATTTTTCTGTTCCGGCTATTTACCGGGTCCGTGGCCACATGCCCGTAATAGCTAAGAACTATGGCGATGGGTTGCAGAGTGGTCATTGAAATTCATCTAATCTTTGCACACTTTTAAAAAGCCCTTGTTATTTAAAAAGCCCTCCGATAATTATGCATTTTGGAGCTCTTGCTAATCATATATTTTAGAGGTTTGATTCAATATAGTCATGTAGCACTTAACACAAATAGGATGGCTGCTCTTCTGATTGTCTATAAGTCTAATTTTTCCATATCTTCAATGGATTAGGTTTGACTCACGTTGAAAAGACATGTCTCTTCCATTGACACCCTCCAAGAGACCTAGTGATCAGGGATTAGAGCCCAATGGCAAAGCGAAAAGGCAAAATTCTGTTGGGAAATCACAAAATCAGCCTTCTCCAGGGACCCTTGTTTACCGTGTGCTCTGTCCTGCTGTAAAGTGTGGCAATTTCTTGGAAAATGGTGGTATATTCATCTCTCAGATTCATGAAGAAACTGGCATGGAGGTAAGAGTGGAGGAAAGTGTCCCTGGATGTGACGAAAGAGTAGTAGTTATTTTAGGTTCTGGAGAGGTGGAATCTGCATCTAAGATGGATCAGGAGGATAGAAGTGAAGAGGCTACTGCCGATAAAGAGGTTGCAGATGCCAAGGAGCAGAGTGAAAGCAATGAAGATAAGGAGCCTGTTGAAGTTGAAAATTTGAAACATGAAAAGGAAGTTTCGTCTGCACAGCGAGCTCTTTTACTTGTTTTTGAGAGGTTGGTTGAAGGAGAAACAGAGCCCGACGTAGGTGATGAAGATGATAAGAAATCATCCTCGTATGTACTTAGGTTGCTCGTGCTCTCAAGTCAAGTAGGATGTGTTTTGGGAAAAGGAGGAAGTGTAATCAAGCAAATGTCAAATGAGAGTGGGGCACAGGTTCAAATTCTTCCCAGGGATAAGCTTCCTCTCTGCACATCACCTTCTGATGATATAGTGCAGGTAAGTTTCAGTAATTCAGAGTGTTTGGGCAACTTTTTTTTTTTTACAGTGCAGATATTACATTGTCCAGTGGCTCTAATCATGAGTTTTGTTTAGTTTGTTGCAAACAAAATGGACATCCTGCTTTTGACATTTTGTTCATCTGCCAAAGTACAAGGGAACAAAATCTAAACAGAGTATACTTGTGGATTCTCTGTGGCGTATGACCAGCTTGTTTCACTGAGCAAAATTACATTGCTGTGCAATGTTTCTTCTTTCAATTATAACCTGGAGCTTAGGATCTGCCTTTTATGTGGGAGAGACCTTAATATATATGATTGCACTGGGTGTGGCTCTTTGCTTTCAGAAGTACTTTAGAATACGGATTCCTACTGTTAGTAACTAAATCTAACCAAACACCTCTCATATCAGTAAATGATTGACTTTTTATTTGTTCGCTGTGGGCTTTGAAGCTTGAGGTGCCAAGGATCATATGGGAGGTCTTATCTGTGACATGCTTTAGCAAAACATTGTCAATTTTACTCTTCTTTTGTGTTTTCCTGGAGAACGTGATAGGGAAAACAATATTCTCTGTTGTGCCGCTAGAGGAGGGATATTTGTTAGAACTTTGCAATTTTGCGCATATGTAGTATGTGTAAAAACAGTGCTGCTTAGGGGAAGGGTTTCAGTGTGTCTTTGTGATATATGCAGTAAATGATATGGATGTTGTACCATGCGTGAATAAATTTGCTCCACTTCTTTCAATTGATGCCAATTTATCAATGACAGTGCATGAGTGTCATCATTGTACTAACGAAGGCAGTTTCCCTGACAAGTTGAGCTTGTTTGAGCTGTTTTTTTCTTCACTGGAACCTCATTGCCTTGAAGTATATTTCATCTTGCATCTGATTGATGTCAGATGCTGCTACATGGCTCTGTTGTGGCTTGTTGCTTGATACAGTGGAGCAATGGCAACCTATGCTGTGTTAGTCCATTAAGTGGATATTGGCATTTAATGAAATGTGCATCATTTATTGAAATTCCTAATGTTTTCATTTAATTAGTTTCTTTACATAGCCTATCAATGCTGCAGATTACAGGAGAAATTGAGGCTGTTAGAAAAGCTCTCTTGTTGGTTTCTCAACAACTTAGTGATTATGTACCTCGAGATCATGAGACATCCCCTGCTAACATGACTGGGCAGTCATCTAACTCATCTGGTCATGCACTTCATCGATCAGATGCTGTTCAAGGTGCCGCAAAATTTTCTTCTAGCACACGGGATGGTCGTGGTTATCGTTCTACTGCGCGTCATATGATGCCTAAATTCAATGAAGGTGGTTTAGCGGGTCAAATGAGGCCACCTCAGGAAGTTTTATGTTTCCGCTTGCTATGTAGTAGCGAGAGAGTTGGCGGCATCATTGGTAAAGGCGGAAATGTGGTCAGGACTCTTGAGCAGGATACCAGATGTGAGATCAAAGTTGTGGAAGGTCTTTCTGATGCAGAAGATCGTATTGTTGCCATATCTGGTCCAGCTGTATGATTTTGATTCTCTTCCTTCTCCTTAATATATGCTAAAAGTTCAGTTTATGGTTGTCTATAGTTCATATAGCTATTTACGGTGCTTATGTTGATTGGCATGTTTAGTACCCAGAAGATAGGGTATCAGCTGTCCAAGATGCAGTTCTTCGTGTCCAAAACAGGATTGTTAGATCTACACCCGATAGCAAGGACAACTCTGTCACAGCCAGGATGCTTGTCTCGTCTAATCAAATTGGTTGTCTTCTTGGCAAAGGTGGCTCTGTAATAGCTGAAATGCGGAAGTCATCTGGAGCTTATATTAGAATTTTGGGAAAGGATCAAATTCCTACATGTGCTTCAGAAAATGAAGAAGTTGTGCAGGTCCGTTTTGTTGAGAAGTCTTCTAATCTAAATTATGGTTGAAACAAGGGAAGTTGTCTTAATCATAGACCATGAATTTTACATTAAGCATTTACTGGTGATTAACTTGAGGAGCTGAGTCCTTACCAAAAAAAAAAACTTGAGGAGCTGAGTCCATTACTTGGATGACCATGCTCCATATGGTGTTTTTCCAGACATGTCATTGTTCCTGCACTTCTTCTTTTTTTCAGCTAGTTAGCTTATATCTGGGATAACGAACACTTTAAAGCCCTCATTATGCTTTGATATAATGCCTGGTTTGTATTTAATAGATCTCAAAAAGGCACTTAAACTTGATACATATGGAGATAATCTCATAGAAACGAAGTTGTTGACATCACAATTCTCTGTCTAGATTAAGGGAAAATGCAAGGTTGAGTCAACACATCTCAAATTTCTCTGCCTGTAACACGTCAAGTATAGAAGTCTTGTAACCTTTCACGTGACAGGTGCAAGTTTCTGTTCACTTGGTCATAACAAACGGGGACACATACATATTTGACTTTACTTGCAATTGTTCGCGGTGCTGACATTGTTTCTTATTCTTGGGTGTTTGGTTCATGCTGTACTATCTTTCTGAAAGGCATTGTTCTATTTTCCGGGCTTGCTGTTTATGCTGCTTATTTTGTCAATGACAGATTAATGGAGAATATGAGGCAGTTCAGGACGCTCTTTTGCAGATAACCAGTAGGTTGAAATTCCACTTTTTCCGCGATGTATTTCCTATGATAGATCGTCCATCCATTCCACCCTTTCTGGATCCAGCACCTCCTTTTCCTTCATTTATGGGAAGGAGGGAACTGTCACCCCCTGGCATGTATTCCAGTTTTGGTCCATCCACGCATAAGTTTGATACTCTAGGTGGTCCCCGTGGTGCATTTTATTCCCACGAAGATCCTCCTTTTATGCAAAGGCCATTTAGACCTGGTCTACGCCCCCATATCCCTGAAAGAGGACCATGGGGTCAGGTATCAGACTTATCTCTGGTCACTGTATCGTAAAACTTCTTTCTGTTCTATGAGTTTATCCTTTGTATATTTATTGTGCTTTTATATAATTGAAGGTTTTTAACATCGGTTATATGACAAAGTTTCTAATAATGGCCTGTTAAAGTATTGGGAGCAACTTTTTGCTCTATTTTTATATAACTTGTTTTTGGTTGCATTTTCTGGATTCTGAAGTAGGTTGTGCCTTTAAAAATTTCACGGCAGATGTTTGATGCCCCTTGAACTTTCCTTCTTGCCCTTAGTTGTGGAAGAAGAGCTCAACTACATTTGAATTGTGAATGTTATTTTCAGATATTATTTGAAGGATGCAGATTATTAGTCATGTATGAAAATTACATACATAATTCTCAAATTTACTTGCAGAGCCATATGGAAGGCGGTGGCCCTTTGGACTTTCCAGATTTTGCAGGTCCCCCCAAGAAGAATTCCAGGATTTGGAGGGTGAGTATATTGTTTGTTGAAAGTTTCAAACTTGAGGGATGTCACCATTGACTTCCCATCAAGTGTATAAAATCATGAATGATGGGGATTTAATATTTTTCCAACTAGATCTTTTGATTTGTCGAGAGGCAGTCAACCAGCCATCATTACAAGTACCACTGTTGAAGTAGTTGTTCCTCGTTCTATTGTTCCTGTAATATACGGAGAAGAAGGTGGATGCTTGAAGCAGATCCGTCAGGTGCATTTTGCTTCCTAATTTCCTCTTTGAGCACTTAAGTTATAGATAAATGCCATTTCCGGCCTTTTGTCTTTGAGAATACAAATTAATTTGCTCAACTCTGATGCTGCAACTAAAGCCTAAGCATTTTCAGCTACATGGATTTTTTTTACTCCATGCGCTGCTTTATTTTTATCAAGTTGGAGAAATTTGGAGTGTCATTGCTTTTTTACAAGAATCCTCTAAGATTTGAGTTTAATAGATTTGATGATCGGACATGTATATTTAAAAGAATATTAATAAAGTGGTGATGTCTAGAACATTTATTGCAAACTCTCTCCAAAGTTCAATAACTAATAACTCCTTGTCATATACGAATATCTTTGGTTAAAGTTGTGAACTCTATGTGATTATAATTTAGATATGAGATATGTTAATTGACGAAGATTACCAAATCCCTCATAGAAAGCTTAAACAAATTCGTTAGTGTAAGAGAGGTATATAAACGAACGGCAAATATCAGAGGGTGGAGAAATAAAATGCCATTGCTTTGACTAATGCGGACAGTCGTATAATGTGCAGCTTTGCATTTTCAATAACCATCAACTTTCACTCTTTCCACCTTATTATTTTGACCAATTAATTCTCTTGATGTTATTTTCGTCAACTCAATAAGTTAGGGTATGTTATAGTCATTTAAAGTGTGGAAATAGAGGGAGCCTTTATTTTTCACCTTTCCCGGTATGTAGAAAATGGGGCGCAATGCTGATTGTGTGAAATTTTTGTTTTCCTCTTAATGACCTTTTACTTTGTTTGTTTTTGCTATGTGTGTCCCAGCTTCCTGTTCTTGATAGTCTTAAGTTCAGGGTTAGCAATATTTGGGACAATTAAGAGATACCAAAATCATCAGTGAAATTTCAAAGTTCACTGTGACTTTCTGGCACTAGTTGACACCAGCTTGAATTCCTTTTCTCTGACCCTTTTACAGATTTCTGATGCAAGGATTACAATCACAGAACCAAAGCCTGGAGCCACTGACACTGTGATTATAATATCAGGGACGCCTGAGCAAACTCATGCTGCTCAGTCTCTTATTCAAGCATTTGTTATGATCGAATCAGAGTCGGCTTGATGTTTGTTATTCAGGTAATTCTTAGAACTGATGTTAGTTGCAATTGAAAGTTGAGCATTTACGAGTGGTTTGCAGTAATAGGTTGCAGGTGCTGTATGTTATATAAATTTTAGATCGCGTGTCATGGTATCAGGAAGATATTCAGTTTTGAGTGCTTATATGTTGCTCTTCAGGTTTGATTGTTCAGCGACAAATCCTGGAGTCTGGGATTGAACTAGAAGGCGATTTTTCCAGTTATGTTATTCTTGTAAATTGTTAACAGGCTTAGCAAAGAAGAAGCGACAATGTTCTTGTGCTTATCAAACAATTTACAAGCGAATTGTAGGGTTGAACGAAGTATAGCCAGCTGCTTTAGTTTTAGATTTGTATCTTCAGGATAGTTCGTGAATTTCAAATTTGTCACAAGAAAGTTTGTCAAATCTCATGCGAATTCTGTCTGTGATGTCTTGTTGCTCTCGGGATGACTTATCGTGTTAAGCCTCATGCTTGATTCATTGGTTTCTCACACTCGATCACGCTTTAAGTTTGATCAATCTGAGTGTTTGGTTTAGAAGTTATGTATTTTGTCTAAAGTCGACAGATGATGCGCATTCCATTCTTTTACTTTGTTTAGAAGTAGTGTGCTTTATCGACTCTGGCGAACCTGGACCCTTTGCAATCGACAGGAAATGTGCCCACCTGAAGAGTTTGATCTTAACTGCATGTCTTTTGTGATTACTGTACCCCCTATATTTTGTCCTGGTTGACTTAATATAATTCAAACTTCAAGAGTACGTTTGATTTTATTTGTTGAAAAATGAATGATTTGAAAAATATTTTTTTAAAAATAATTGCTTATATTACTTGAAATCATTAATCAATGAAAAGTGTTTTTATTATCGACAATAATTTATATCTAAATTTTTTTGAATAATGAAAATATTTTTTTGATTGTTCATTTTGTAAGTAATATAAGAGATCATGTGTAGGAAAATGTTTTTCAAATCATTTATTTTTTGTGAAATAAAATTGCACAACTTCAGGAGCATTTCGACTATTTTGGAAATTGTTCTGGCTAGAGAAATTTAATATTTACTGCCGATTTGATTGCAATAACTGGTTTCCACTCTTTTACTTCTCTGGTCGACTTAATATTATTGACTGCCCACTGTCAATTTTGAAGCTCCTACTCCTGTTAAGGTTGAGCATAAATAGAAAGTACTTTGGTTGTTTACCGTCGAAAGTGAAAGCATGATCAAATTTTATGAAATTGTGAAAAACTTATATATGAATCCATGTGTTAACATATCGATGTTGTGAAAGTTTCAGATGTTCAGAGTTAAAAAAAAGGTCATATAAAAAGTAAAAATTAAATGTTTATACAGACACATCTTTCATTTTTGTCAATCGCAAATGTATTATGTACTACCGGTCATCAGCCTAGGACCCTATTTTGATTATGTGGCCTAACTTTGTCCCCTGGGGATTAACACTCTCTTAATCAACCTTGGCTCGAGTGCATAGTCAATGATATTAATTGCTTCATCAAGTTTTAATTTTTGATAAAGTTGACAATTTTATGGCACCAACAATTTGTAGGGGTGTGCAAAGGAATCGAGAACTGTCCAAAACTAAACCAGTTCCCTGTTCTGCACCGATGAGTCTTGGTCTGGTTCCTAGTTCCAAGTGTGGGATCGCTCATTCTCACCTGAACTGGACCGGTAATATATATAATATTTATTTATTTTTAAAAAAAATGAAAATCCTAAAAGCCCTAATTTGATACTTGCTCAAACTATCACTATCTCACTCTCATCTCGGTCTCTAATGTCTCTCATTTCAGTGTCTCACTTTCACCTTGGTCTCTCTGTTTCTGACTCTCGACTCACGGTCTTGACTCTTAAGCTTATTTCCCATCGACTTACGGCCCTCGACTCTCAATGTCTGGTTTTGTATTTGTTTGGAATAGCTTCACTAGCGCTCATGATTATGTATTTAAAGGCTCTCTTTAGACTTTGTCATCTTCATGGAGGCCGCCCCGTGCAACTGGCTATGCTGTTAGTATTTTGATGGACAACAAGGTATTCTCATATCATGACTTCCACTCTATTATAGTGCTTTTGAAGATTTATTTTCATTAGCTACTGAAAATTCAGTTGTCATATGAGCAACTATAATGAAGTGGTAAATAACTATAACTGCTCACTGGAGAGAAACTTTGTTTCATGGCATGGTTTGGTCTGAGATGGAAGTTCTTTGATTTTTTCTTTACTTTGGCTTGAAATTCCTCGCCAAACTGTCAGGAGGGGGAAGGTAGCAAATGCCTTTGTTGTCGGACTTGCGTCATCGAGATTAGGAACGTCACAGTTGGGCATTACGTGAAGCTCAGTGGGACCGGTTCCATGCACCCATCGGGGAACTGGACTGGACCAATAGTCGATTACCGGATGGATCTATGAAACTAATGGGCGGTTCTCGATTTCAATTTTTCGGAACCGATCCTTAGTGAGCGGTTACCGATTCTAGGGTGAGAACAGCCTGCCCAGATCATGCTCACCCTTAATAATCGATGAGTCAAGGTTGTTTCATTGTGATTTTTTTTTTAAAAAAGGGTATCCATAGCTCTCCACGTGTCCCACAAATCTTTTATAGATTCTAGATTTAAAGTAAACATTTTTCTCATCCAATATCAATTTAAATTATATTTGGAAAAATAACCCCAAATCCACCCGATTTCCTTCATTCTGATGATAATTCCGTTCCATTTCTTCTTTTGTTTCCATGTATGTTTTGTGCCTCTTTGCGGTAGTAACTAGACAAATGAGTGACTCGTGATGTAAGATTACGCTCTAACCAATGATCGAACTCCGTATTCCCCGTCAGGTTGCGCTGTGGAAGTTTCGGCATTTCGTGGTCGTCTTGAAATGCCCCCCGATTTGGCGACAGTCGTATTATTGGATATAAGCTGAAATTTGTAGGAATCGTGTCCTGTCGTCACCGGGGGTGTTCCCAAATTTTATCGGAATTCGACCTTCAAAAATTGCCACCAATTACGAATTTCCGTCCGTTCTCGCCGTTACATCGCCGCGCTTTATTCTACGTGGCTCGCTATGCCGAAGTGCACAACGAATCATGTTAGTTGCGACCGTTTTTGTTCCAAAGCGCGAGAAATTTGGTAAGAGAGATTACAAATTTAATTTGATAACAAAAAATACAAATTTTAAAATGACATCTTTTTCGGTATTGGTTGACGTGACTCACCGTGCACGTCGGCAGCAAAGCGAGCTGCATTAGATGATTGTGATGATTTAATTGTGAGAATGAAGGAAATTTCCGAAGCATGTCATTTTTGTGCCGCTGATGAAATGTTAGGTTCTGTAGGGACATTTGAAAAATTATGCAATTTTTGTCCCGAGTACAAAAGGTTCGGCTTATCTTTGGAACGTTTGAATGGTTGCATTATCTTTCTCTCGGACGTAAAAGTTGCGCTTCATTTTGGGGTTTGGCCCTAATATATAAATATGCATAACAAAAAGAAAAAAAAAGCATATAACAATGTGTCTAAACATGTTATGCTGGCATAAATAACGTGTCCATTAACCAATATGATTGAACGTGTCGTAACTAGACTAAAAGGGTCGATTTCATATACGACACATTTACTAAAACAGCAAACAAAAAAAAAAAATAAAAGAACAAATGAGGTTGACAAGGCTGACTCGATTATTTACTCATTTCTAGACTTACCCGGCAGTGACGGCAGAATCGAGCGTGGGCTAGGGAATGGAGGCATTCTCAAGGAAAGCCAGATGGACACATTTTGTTTCGTCCGGGCAGAAGCATTATCCCAATCGACAAGGTTGGATCCTAGGGGGACTCACTTACTTCTAGGTCAGCAGTTCTTGACGCTCCGCCATATATAAAGGTCTGTTGGGTTCTAGCCCTACAGGCGAACCCAAGATTTACCCGACAGGATTGGTGCATTTTAAGAGCATGTGATGAGGAGGATGTGTGAGAGCGATTCGAGCCTCCATAGTCCTAGAGCTGCAGATCGATGTTTAGAAGGGTAAGCAAAACTCAGTTTCCCGGTACAACATTGAGTTTTATTTTTTGCTTTCTACTTCTACCTTTCTCGTTAGTTCTCTTTGTTGCTCGAGTGAGGTAGAGGTGCGTTTCTTTTTCCTCCTGAAACCCTTTTCTTATTACTCGATGAATAAGTAAAAATATAAAAGGAATCCAGATTATTCCTGTATCTGAAAATATCCCACTGAATATTTGGGATGAGGGTACCAAAAATCTTAAGGTCCTATCAAATTGTCGCAATTAAGTACCTTAGCTAAATTCCTATGATTTGAGTAACTAAAGATGCTCATGTGAAATTTTTTATTATGTTTCGAAAAAAGAGATGCTGATGTGGCATCTACAGCTCTAGCATCTTCTACTTCCTTGGTTGTAGTCGCCCAAATCCGTCCACCACTGTCGTTGCCTGACTCCATGACTGCTCCAACCAATGCACCCCATCATTGCCTGACCATGGCCACGAGCTTAAAGAAGCCCAGAAGCTAGAGTGGCCATGGTCGTGAGCTCGATGGCTGCTCTAAGGATCTTGAGCAGCCATGATCGTGAGCTCAACAAAGCTCAAACAACAATTGTTGCGAGCTCAAAGCGCTGGTGGTGGGGTGGCTGAGCCTCCTGGTAGTAGTTTTAGATTTTTGGATTTTTTTTTTTTTTGCTCTTTTTAAAAAAAAAATTACCCTTCATTTTTTAATTTTCAAGTTTTTTCGTGATATGGCACTCGGTTGGCACTATATCAGCATCAAATGTCAGCTTTTTCGTTAATCAAATCGGATGGAATTTAATAGAAGCACTTGATTACACAAAATTGATGCATTTTATGACTTAATTGCACTTTTTAAAAGTTTACGACTTGATTGCACTTTTTGTAATAAATTTTAGGATTTTTGATATACTTATCCCTAAAAAATAAATATAACAATCCTAATGATATCTAATATCCAATATATGATAAAAATAAATGGACAACTAAATCAACCGAATGTTCTTTTCTTTTATAAAATTGATATTCTTCATGAAACCTTTCGTTTCACTAACTACATTCATAAACACGGATATCACCCATATATATTTTTACTTAAGTTGAATAGAGGCAATATTTATATCTATAATCCACTAATAATATCTGATTGGAGGAAGGTTTTCTCAACTGGCATTGGAGAAAATTATTGTCCTTTCCTTTTTTATTGAAGTGCATCAGGAAATTATTTGTCCTTTCCTTCCTTTTTGTCTTCTTAAACAGCAATTGCCATTTTAAATTTACCTTTTTTTTTGGTCAAAGAAATATTTTATTCATTTCCACGGATATACAATAGAGATCGCAAGTCAACCGTGAATTAAGAAAACAAAATAAGTTCCAAATGAGAAGATGAATAATCGAGAACAAGGTATGATCACATGCTCAAAGAGCAGATCTAAGATTTCTTCAAATCAAAATCGGTGACTAATCACCGAATTTGTCTTCAATAATGAGCACACAACCATCTACTGCTACGACTTTGCCTTTTTTTGGTGCGGCGCTTAGGTTTGGCGTCCCCAACACCCTTCGCCATCTTTGTTGACACCTAATTTTTAGTTCATTTTTTGTCATGTTTTCAAAAATTTCAAAATTCGGTCTAGGGATCTTGGTCAAGCCTAGAAACCTATTTCTAAACCAAAAATTAATTTTTTAGCATTTTTAGCATTTTTCTTAATTTCTTTTTAGTCAAAATAAGCAAGAAAATCAAGAAAAATAGTAAATGGAATAAAAAAAATTCCATGAAAATATTCATTAGTCTTATTTTAAATCCAATTTCATAAATACAATGTCAATTTTAGAAAATTTCAATTGGGTATATGTTTTGTCCAAAATTGGGCAAAATTAAACCCGAATTGAACCAAAAATGAAATTAAATTTTTCTAGATATTTTTAAGTGATAGTGTCTTCACAACAATTGATTCTGGGACCTTTAATTACATAATGGTTGGTCCAATTGCACAATTTGACATAAAAATCAAAAATCGCTTAAAATTTGATTGAAAATTAAGAATTTTGAACCCAAATTGGGAATTGTGCCCAAAATGAAATTTTCGAAATGTGAAATTATCATTTCTAGGGTTAATAAAGGGGTGGGTAATTCAATTTTAGCATCAATTTTGCCTAATCAGGTCATTAGGACATCAAATTAAATAAAACCCTATTAACCCGAATACAAAAAAAGGGTTAATACCACGAAAAACCCTAATTTGGTACACTTGTGACAATTTTACCCCCCAAACTATTTTTTGACCATAAAAACCCCAAACTGGTACACTTATGACAATTTTACCCCGAACTATTTTTTGACCATTAAAACCCCAAACCAGAGTATATATGTGACAATTTTACCCCCGAACTAATTTTTTAATATTATTTTTTTATTTTTCGATTATTTTTTTATTTTTCTTTACTTTGTTTTCTTTTCTCTTTAACCTCCGCCGCCGGAGGAGTTGGCCGGCGAGGTTGGCCCCGCCCCACCAGCTGGCTCAAACTACGCCCGAGTGTTGGAGGTCGGCCTCTCAGAACGGGCGAGGTTGAGCCTCGCCAAATCGGTGAGGGGCCGGCCACAGCGCCAAATCGGCAGGTGTTGGCAAGGCATGACCTCGCCCCGGTGGTGAGGTAGGGCTTAAGTCGAGACTTGGGCGAGGCCGACGAGTAACGCCAGACCGTGGGAGAGGCCGACTGCTTAACACCAGGCTTAACCGCTGAGGTCGAGGCTCACAATGGTGAGAGAGGCCGGGCTAACACCGGGCGAGGTAGGTCAGGCTGCCATCTTGGCGAGGCTCGACTACAGGTGGTAGGTGAGGCCAACCTCGTCCAACGCCGGGCGAGGCCAACCCGCCAAAGGGCCGTGGGGCCGACCACCTAATGCCGGGCGAGGCCGACTCGGCAAAGGGCCGGGCGGGTCGACCTCGACGCCGGGGCCTCCGGCCCTGCCGATTGGCAAACCACCGGGAGGTTAAAGAGAAAAGAAAAAAAAGTAAAGAAAAAAAATAAAAAATTAATAAAAAATTTGAAAAATAAAAATAATATTAAAAAATTAGGTCGGGGTAAAATTGTCATATGTATACCGCTTGGGTTTTTCGTGGTTAAAAAATAGTTCGGGTAAAATTGTCACAGGTGTACTAGCTTGGGGTTTTTATGGTTAAAAAATAGTTTGGGATAAAATTGTCATAAGTGTACCGGTTTAGGGTTTTTCGTGGTATTAACTCATATAAAAATGAAAAAATCCTAGGTACAATTATAATAAAAATTGGGGAAAATTATATATTTGGGTTCGAGAATATGATGGGAAATTCAACTTTGGGGTCGAAATTCGAAAATTTGGTGGAAATCGGACTTAATTTGCGAATTTACATAAAACCAGAACTCGTCAAAGTCGGGCAAAGTTGACCCGACTCGACTGAAACAGTTCATCTTCTTCACCGCCACTTGACCCACGAGAAACCCATAAAAAAATGACTTAAACCCGCGACTTCATTGATCATGTTCCAATTTTTGAGCACGTTTTAATTGATTTTTCCAGCTGGATAATATCCAGCCGGCATCGATCAACAACCGAAACCGATTAGAATTCGGTTCCAACCGAATTTCAAGTGGGAAATCAAAGAGCAAAAATAGAAAAAGCTGAAGAACATTGAAGGGAAGCTGTTCGAGAAAATTCGGAGAAAGTAGAGAGAGAAAGGGTGCGAATCGAGCAAGTCTTAGAGAGAGAAGGAGAAGTAGAGATCCCTGTGTCGAGCGATTGTCGCCGATCGATTGATCAAAGCCAGCAAATCGACATTTCGGGAGGATCTCCTTCTCGAACATTCGGTGCAAAACCAGTTCGCGAAGGCCTGAAATCGAGGCTCGTCCGATCGGCATGAAGGCTCCTCGGCGATTCCGAGACCACTAGATTGAGAAGAAGTGTTGAAGAACACCTCTATAGTCGCGGATCAGCTCAGAAAAGGCATTTGATCATCAAACAAGTAAGGTAAAGATCACTCATTGCCTTATTTTTCCAAAAATTCCAGAACCTAAGTTTTGATGTTCATGTGATTTTCCTTACGGTTTTGGACTTGTGAATGTTCAAAACTCATTTCTGATCATGTTTTATGCTCTTTGATTTCATTTTGGCCATAAAAACCACATGAAAACCCTCTCGCTCACTCTTGTCAAACCTCCGGAGCTCGAAGGTTCTTGCGGAGCATCCCGTGGCCCTAGGCGGTCAAGTTAGTTTCTTTGAACTTTGTTTGTTGATTTTCTAATCTTTAGGCTCGTGCTAGGCGGCTAGGGCGATATAGATTGATGGTTTAAGTTCTAAAAATGTTGATCTTAGCTAATGATAGTTTCAGTTTAGGTTAGATTTTTAGGTTTGGTTTTTTCACCAGCCGGCGGAGGTTCGGTGGCATTCCGACTAGGCTAGTTTGAAGGTTGGTGGCATGAGGTTTTGCGCAAAATCAAAGATCGGCTCGAAACACCACCGAAAAGGTCGCCGCGAAAGCTCCAAAGTCACGGCCTTGAACATTTTAGTTTCAAAATCATGCACACTAGGTAAGGGTGTCAAAAGAACCCGCTCAAACATGACCCGACCCGACCCGATTCGATCCGAACCAAACACGAAATTTTCTTATTGGGTCGGGTTGGGTCTCAACTTGTTTGGGTAACAATAAAGAATTGAGTATTGTTTGATCTATTGGGCTTGGGGTATCCAAGCCCAACCCAAAACAATAACCCAAACAATGAAATCCTAAGACCCTTTCCACTTTTTTCTCTCTTACCTCTTTCCTTTGATTTTCTCTGGCCCTCCATGATCCACTGGCGGCCGCTGGCATGACCAGCAATCGCGGCAGGACCGCTAGGGGAGCGGCGCACCCGGGGAACAAGTGGGCAGTTACGTGGCAAGAGAAGGGGGCGAGGCTATGGGGCAGTAGGTCTTCGCCATCGCCATTGGCCGGAGTCGGTGAACGACACCCGTAAGCAAAGAGCCCTCTTGGAAGGCAAAGATTCCGCAGTGGTTTGCTGGGCTGGCTTGGCGGTCCCGCTAAGGGGAGACCTCGAGGAATGCTAGGCGGGATATGAGATCCCGTGATCGCCGAACATCGGGAATGGATCAGGCCTGGATGGCGGGATCTCGAGAGCTACAAGCGGATTTGGAGAGTTCCGATCTTCTTCCTCCTCCTCCTTCTTCCTCCACCACCGCCGCCATTTGAGCCTCTCATAGTCTCAAGATGGAAAGGACAAAAAACGACAGCTGATTTTAAGATCAA
Source organism: Syzygium grande (assembly GCA_024733475.1). NCBI lineage: Eukaryota > Viridiplantae > Streptophyta > Magnoliopsida > Myrtales > Myrtaceae > Syzygium > Syzygium grande. Next base: position 185,120 of record JAMXDD010000030.1, read on the forward strand.
ATGAGTGAATGGAATGGAATGGAAGGGAATTGAATCGATCATTAAATGCTACAAATCACGTTCTCAAATTCGCGATTCGCCACTTCCCTCTGCAGGAAACAACTAAAAAGAAGAAACGAGGGACGCCCCACCGGGAAACAAGCTCAAGAAGAAGCAATGCAACGCAGGAAGGAGGAGGCTTGCGAGGCATGGATTCACTAGCACGTTGCCGCCGCCCGCGGGATGGTTGCCCGCTACTGTGATTAGTGGGAGGAGGACGGGAGGCCGGGCATGGCGGACCGCCTTGAACAACATCACGGCGGGCAAGGGTGGGAGAGATGGTCTTGGCGATGGTGGTGGAGGAAAGGGGAGGAGGAGGAGGATGATGGGACTCGGTGATGCAAGAAGACGAGCGCATGGGAAAAGTTGAAGAGACTTGACTAAAGTAGAATCTAGGATTCATTGTTTGAAACACAGCCGGACTCGACCTAGCCCGGCCTGATCGTGCGGTGATATCTTGTTCGGGTTTTGTTTCGGGTCGAGTCGAACACACATGTCCAATATTTCGGATCGGGCAGGTCTCATGAAAACCCGACCGACCCGACCCATTGACACCCCTAACACTAGGTGCTCGAGAAAATGTCCCAATGAACTTGGGTTAGAATGAGCGCTTTTGGCACCACGCCCGTCGGAGAAGACAATCGCCGACCGCACTTGTGCTGGCTGGATCGGTCTTGGCCGAACCGGGTCTAAACCGTCCGATTCGGTTCGCTCCTCTTGGTAGGAAAAATTCAAAAAAATAAAAATTAAAAAATAAAAATTAAAAAATTCAAAAAAATAAGAAAAGTTCTAAAAAACTAAAAAAATCACAAAAATCTAAAAAAATTAAAAATTATATTTTCTTAGAAAATTCGAAAAATTTTGCAGAAAATTCATAAAAAATAAAAAAATTACAAAAATTCAAAAAAAAATACAAAAATTTTCAGAAAATCCATAAAAATCTCAAAAATTCGGAAAATAAAAATAAAAATTTGAAAATTCTGGAAAATCAATAAAAATTGAAAGATTGGAAAATTTACAAAAATCTAGAAAATCAAAAAAAAAAATCATTTCCCGATTTAAAAATTTTTCCAAATTTTTTTTTGAAAATCCACACAATGATTCAAAATCATTGTGGCCAGTCATAAAAAGTAAAATTTGAATTTTCAAAAATGCTCAAGTGGCATTTTGGAAAATTCCAAATTTAGGGACAAAACCCTAAAAAACCCTAAACCCTAAAAAAATGAAATGAACAAGCTATTAGGGCTTCATTAGGGTTTGATTGTTCGATTGATTTTCATTTTTAATGGCCAAATCGGGGTTGCTATGATTGATTTGCCATTGGATGTGCATTTAATTCTTGGATGCTTCATTGTTTGTCCATGATTATATTAGTGAATTGACCTTAGGGATTAGGTGTGATACGTTAGACATGCCATATCATTCTTAGGTACTTGAAAGGGCGTTAATGGTCTCAATTTGAGATCGTTAACGTAACCAAGTCCCTTATCCAGAATCTTTGGTTCGAGGATTGCGGTACTTCTCTCGTACTCAATTAGGTTTCTAGTCAACCTACCATAAATGACTAGTGGCGACTCCAAGTTCAAATTTAGATCAAATAAACCCTGCTGTTACATGAGGTATGGTGCCGGGAGGCCCGTATAGAAAAATACCTCCATTCTAACACTTGAAAGCGTGGCGTGATAAACTTGGCAACTCTCTGCTGGGGAATCTCAAATTTCTAAGTGGACTTAGGCCTAGATAAAACGATACATATGTGTTTGTGCTCTTAAAGGATCCAGTGTACGTTTCATTAATGACGTGTTAAATGGTGATGCATGTGGAAGGTATAAGGGGTATAGTCTATGCTTACCTTTGTTTTGCAAGATGGTGTTGGGATTGAATGTGATTTGGCTAAATTTTAGAAGTGCTGTTTGGTTATAAATTATTGTGCTTACCTTTAAATTGCTTTTAGCACTTCATTTTTCGCACACACTACTCGTGACCCAACCCCGGCTACATTTAGGATCAGCCTGACGAGGTATGTGTTTAGGCGAAACCATGAGCTGATTGCTCATGGGATCATTTAAATACAATACTGATCATTGAGATGGAATAATATTCCATTACTTTAGGCTGATCGCCTATTGGAATGGAATCCATTGTCCATTAAGGTGGTGACCTTGAGCCTTTAGTATATCCCCCACCCTTTTAGGTGTCAAAACCTCACTTGTTGCATATGCTTGTCTTTGTGGTTGGTATACCTAAAACCAAGCAAAAATGTGTCAGTAAGTAAGTGTCGTTCCACTTCTCTCATCTTTTCAATTATGCAAAATTAGTTGACACTATTTTGTTAAAAAATGCCCAAATGACAATCAATATTTGATCAAAATGCCTTTTCATACAAGAATGAATAAAAGAGTGACATGGTCCATTTGGTCACATTTTTCATTTCTAGATGGAATGTATAGGTCTATGATGATTTTCAATGTAATTCAAATAAATTGAATGCTCAAGATATGACAAGTACAATCCCATTTCACGAAAGTCTATTTTCGACGATTTGAAGTTTTAAACCATAGGAAAGGACTTTATGGTCAAAATGGAGCATGTCAAAAGGCATTTGTATTAAACATTGGTTTCATTCACATTTTTAAGTATATGATCTTTTAAGGCATAAATGGATTAGAAGTGGCATTTGTATTACATCATAAGTATGCAAATGTACTTTACCTCCATTTTGTCCATAAAAGGATATATAATTAAAATGGGAGCATTTAAAATTGATCCATGATGATTAATAATGAACTTTTTACATTATTAGGCTCGATGGGAAAACTAGACATCCAAGTGATTCCTATTCCACGAAAAAGAGCTTATGGCTTGGTGGAAGGATATGACGAAAGATAACTAAGTTTATGTTCAAGATAGATTGGGATATCTTCTAGACTTGATTCATATGGAACATCAAGTTAGTTTGGTCCAAGCATTAGCGCATTTTTTGAAAGTTTCCACCGCCACCTTCCAATTTGGAGAGTATTAATTGACACCAACTTTGAAGAGTACCAAGCCGCCATTGGAATTGATTCCAAGCCTAGGATCGTAGAGCTACCCATTGGACTTAATCTCATAAGCATTCTTGCAGAATTCCTTAATCTCAAAACTTCTAAAATCGAAAAGTTAATTAAGTCAAACACGGGTAGATTTTCATTATCTTTTCTAATAGCCAAATTTTCCAAACTTCCTAGGGAAACGAGAAACACTTGGCTTGGGTCTTCATTCTAGCCTTCTTTGGCTTCATTCTATTCCTCGATCTAGAATGGGATTCAACCCTTTAGTTGCAATAATCACGAGGCAAGCATGTCTAAAATGGGATTTTTCTAATATGCTTCTTGCCCAAACCGTCATCTCCTTAAACACATACCAAAATCGTGGGAAGGGAATCTTTCAAGCTTCATGGTCTCCTATCTCTATGGTTTATCTCACACATTCAACCTTGGTGTCGTTTCATGAATATTCGCAAAATTTGTTCGGCAATAAATCCAATTGAGCGATACATCTGTATCCAAAACAAATTACCCAAACAATTTTTCTTAAATTGGGCCAACTTCATTAGGGCTTTAACTCCTAGTCAAATCCAATGACGGATCAATTGGCCAAAGATTAGCAAGGCAAGGATTATAAGCTAAGAAGGGAACACAGTACCATTACTCGAGTTGAATGGTGGAGCTGCTTATTGTCCTTTGCGAGTTATCGACAATTTGAAATGCTTCAACAAGTTCCACCGGCATGGAACCCCTGAGGAGTTCGCTTTTGACATCCCAAATGGGATTATACCCAAACAAGAGAAGAAATACCTTCAAGTCAAGGTTCACAAAATTATCATTTCTTTGGATAATTCACCTTCACAAGTAGTGTAATGGCCAAAGAACTTGGAAGGAGACATGAAAATTTATATGGCATCCAAGGAATACATCAAGTGGGACCAATTGATGTGGAGCCATATATTCCATTGAGCATTATAACGGATCCCGAAGAGGAGTATGTCCTAGAATACATCGCCCCACACGTGCGTGGAGTTAAGCCTTACATCCCCGAGGAAGTCGTGATCGATGTCGAAGAATATGAATCTGAATCAAGGAATGGAAGGATTACCACGGGCAGAAGCTACCTTAGTTAGCAAGAAGCCTAGATTTGGATGATTTAAAATTTCCATTCGAGTTTAAAATCATTTTGCAAAGCAATCTTGGATTTTATATGAAATACTCATTTTTCAAAATCCGTTTGGATAAATTCAAAATCATGATTAAAAATAAGGATCACCATGGATTACAATTCTTTGAATGGTATGATTCCTTGGGAAAAAAAACATTGATGAGAAGTTTTATGCAAGGCTAAGGCTTGTGTAAAAGTTCTTATCCTTGTTAATCACAAGAAACCATACAATTAAAAGAATATAGATTTTCATATCCATTTCACCAATTTTAATATCCAGATGGTTTTCATGAAGACAGGTTTTCTAGCAACGGAAGGCAAAAGACTCGAACCCATTTACAAATTAAAATGGGCGAGAAAGAAACTACTTTTCGACTAGCTGAAGTGGAGAATCAAATGACGCAAATGGCTGCCATGATAGCGAAAATGAAGGCCTTTATTCTCGATCTCGAGGGTCCCATCCTACTACTCCGAATGTAGGAACGTTAAATGCTACCAAACACCAGTTGAAGACTAGTCGGGAACAAAGAACCAGTTCAAGAAAATCCTCCAAAGACTATGCCCGAGATAGTAAATTTGGAAGAGGATGATCAAACCAAGAAAGCATCCAAAATGAAGGATGAAGAAGAGGCCAAGAAATTAGCGAAAAATTGAAGAATGCCTAGCGAGTCGTGGCTATGAGCTTCAAAGGTTCGACAAGTTCTTGCCATATGCAAAGGTGATTGTTCCATAAAACTACAAAGAACCAGAGTTCGTAAGTAAGTACGATAGAACCGGCTGTCCTAAAAGCCATTTGAAATATTATCTCCACAAAATGGCGAGATATTCAGACAATATGCCACTCCTTGTTAATACATTTCAAGATAGTTTGAAGGGAGCAGCTCTAGCATGGTATACCGCTCTTGATATAAAAGATTTTACCGAATGGGACCATTTGGCGGAGAATTCCTTTGCCAATGCAAATTTAATGTCAAGTACTTCCAACTGGGAGGACCGGGTCGAACCGAGAAATGAAGAAGCAAAGGATTCAGAACCTACGCTTAAAGGTGGAAAGCTGTAGCATCACAAGTTAAAGCGGCTATAAGTGAGGATGAGCTTATTGAACTCTTCTTGAAGTCGTTACCAACTAAGTATTATGACAAGCTGCATATATCGGTTGCCAAACATTCACCATGTTGGTGAAGGTTGGTGAAAGAATCGAATGGTTATTGAAGGAGAAGAAATCTCAAGAAGCGGCAAAGACGGAGACCGTATCTTGGAAGAAAGGATAAAGAACTCAGATGTGACGTGGTTATGGTATCTAGCCCCAAAGTTAGTTAGGCTTCATTTCCAAAACAGTCCAACATCCCTTGAGAAATCCAAAACCATTTGAGCCAAAGAAAAAACCCGTAAGGCAATTCACCTCGTTGCCACGACCCTTGTCGAAATTATTACCGATGCTGTTGGAAAGGCATTTGGTAGCCAAAGAAGTGCCAAGAGATAATCCTACAAGGTTCCCCTGGTACGATGAGTCGAAGACTTGCACATACCATATGGGAGAAAGAGGACACGATGTGGACAATTGTACAGTCTTGAAATACAAAGTTCAGCAACTCATAGACAAAAAGATATTAAGTTTTCAAGAGTCGAGTCAAATGTGCATCGAACCCTCTTCCCGAGCATAATATGGTAAATATGATCTTTATAGAAGGAGAAATGAAAAGGCGATGAAGAAGATGAATATGAGTCCAAATTAAAGTCAGCCCGATAAGGAGATACTCGCTTTCACCGCAAAGCATTCTTAAAAGGGTTAGTTATAGATAACTTAGAAGAAGATTCTGGCAAATACAACTTCTAAGTAAAGTATACTCCACCACCGTGGGCTTTTAAAAGTGAAGTGATTGTGCCCAATGGTTAGGGCGGTATGGACGATGAGCTCAGCAAACAAAAAGAGACTCCATCCGGTGATGAGGAGGATCAATTTGAAGAGCAAAAAGAAAGGATTCGGCAGGGTGAAAGGCGATTTACCCAAACTTCATTTGAGCAAGGTGACACTGTAGACCTCCTTGGTCAAGACAGTGGAAAATACAACTTTCGTGTTAAGTACACACCTCCACCCCGGCTTTCAAAAATGAAACTATTGTGCTTGATGGATGGGGAGGCATGAATGAAATCCCAATTAGCAAATTAAGTCTTGAGGAGAAAAAAAAAGATCAAGACGAGAAAATAAAGAAAAAGGCTCGCTAAGGAGATAGATGATTTATTCAAAGCACAAAGATAAGACTTTAAATTGTGGATTATCTAGGATAAGATAGTGGCTGGTATAACTACCGTGTCAAAATATACGCCGCCTTCATGGGCATCCAAAGAGAAAATATCGCACCGACGGTTGGGGTGGAATGGATACTATTGAAGTCGACAAAAGCATGGTGTCCATGATTACACCATTGTTGATTAATCTTGATGAAGTGGATAGACTTGAGGAAGAGAAAGATCATTTTGAACCAATTACCATTGAACTCCCAATTGGTCAACTAAAGATCAAGAAAAGAGGTGTAGCTTGTGATCATCACTTTGTCTCTAAAGGACAAATTCGATACCAAATGTGTACCATGGGATTACACGCCTAAAGAAGTTGATGCAATAACCAGATCAGGAAGATGTTATGTCCTAAAAGAAGGAGAGCATGAAAAGAAGGGAGTAAATCGACGAGGATGTCAAGCCATTGTTGTCAGTCATGAGGATGTTTAATGCGAGGTAATTGAACAATTGAGGAAGATCCCCGCACAGATTTCCCCATCGGATCTCTTCAAGACTTCAAAAAGTCATAAAATGATGCTTATGAAGCTTCTTAATGAGGTGCATGTCCCGGAGACGATTAATGAGGTACAATTGGAAAACTTTGTTGGTGCCATTCTTTTAAAGGATCAAATTGCCTTCTTTGATGAAGATTTCTCAATTGATAGGCGTTCCCACGATAATGTCCTGTATATTGCCGTCAAATGTCGGGGCAAGGAGGTGTCACGGGTACTAATCGATAATGGTTCCAAGACTTAACTTGTGTCCACTAAGCATATTGCATCGCTTGGGGATTAGCAAAGAACTTATCAAACCTTCAAAGGTGACTGTGACGTTCGATCGACGGGATGAAGAAAGATGTTATTGGTGACATCGAGTTAGAAGTAAATATAGGCCCTATGCCTTTCCCCGGTCGATTTTCAAGTGGTAGACATTCCAAGGACTTTCAACCTACATCGCTAGGGAGACCTTGGATTCATATGGCTGGTGCCATTCCTTCTAGTCTCCATCAAAAAGTTCGATTTGTTATTAATGGTAAAATGATTACCGTGCATGGGGAGATGGACTTTACCACTTACAAGGAAAGTGCCATATCTTATGTCGAACCCGAGGTAAAAGAAGAGCCTAGTTATCATTCATTCGAGATGATTTTCATTATACAAATTCCCATCGGTAGTGTCATGAAGTCTCCAGAATTTTCGACATTATCTATTATGTTTGAAAAGTGTTATGCCAATATGGATTTACCATAATGGTGGGCTTGGGACAAAAAGCGAGGAATTAAAGAACCCATTATCCCATTTGGCACAAGGAAAAAGTATGGGGTTGGATATGAAGTTGCTAGTACTCACCATGGAGGCCGAGGCCAAGGTCAAAAGAATCATGAAGGTCGTGGAAGTCGAGGTGATCGAACTATTAACCCATCAACATAGAAGGGTAAAACTAGAGAATTACCATATCATCATATTCATATCAGAGAAAACTTTCTGGGCCTCCCAAATTGCTTTAGGAAGAAAATTTATATGCAGAAGAGAGCCTGTCTTGTTGGGTTTATTTGAAGAGGACATTATCAATGTCGTTATAATCGAGGATGAAGACATCTACGCATTGGAGTAGGAAGATTCTTTTGAACCCCTTTTTTATTGTTGCTTTTTACAATTTGTTTGTTTCATGTTTATGTTGTTTGCAATTTCAATTCAGTTGCAATTTATGTTTCTTTCAATATAGATGTAACTGTATTTTTTCAAATTCAATAAAAGTGTTCAATGTTTTGTTAAGGACATATAGAAACAAAACCAAACCAATGATGAATATTGCTCTTACATGTAAGGCTTGAGGCTTTGGGTTTCCATATGACTCCTCATTGCGAAAATGATTTTAAGAGCAAGGATGTCCAAGGATACGAGGATTAGCTCTATTCTCATGGTCTCTTCAAAAACCAGATTTCAAAATAATTTTCCAAAAGGATTTTTCATTAAACCTCATGCATCAATTCATTTTATATGCAATTATTAATCATATTTGTTGCATGTCGACATGAGCATTCACACACCCACAATAGGTTCATAGGTGACCCAAGACTCTTCAAGGAGATCACTTATGATATTGAAAGGGATAATGGAGATGAGGAATGGATCAGAAGAGAATGAATCCATCATGAAGAATCAAAGCCACTTACGTTAGAGAAAAACGATTACTATTAGTCTAAGTGATAAAGCGAACCCCAAAGAGGTCAAGATTGGAGAAAGTCTTCTTTCAGCAGGAAGTAGAAAGAATAACAGATTTGTTCAAGGAATATCAAGATATATTTGCATGATCTTATGCTGACATGCCAGGCCTTAATCCAAGTATAGTTGAACACGCTTTGCCAATTGATCCAAGTATTCCAATCAAGAACAAAAAAAAATTGAGGCGAACAAAGCTAGAATTGGCAAAGAAAATAGAAGAAGAAGTGATGAAATTACTCAAAGTCGGTTTCATCGAAATAGTGCCATATCCAGAATGGGTTGCCAACATAGTACCCGTAATGAAGAAAGATGGTCAGGTGCGAGTATGTGTTGATTATCGCGACCTAAATAAAGCAAGCCCAAAGGATAATTCCTCGCTTACACATATTGATGTTTTAGTGGATAGCACTACTGGTTGAAACATTTTCATTCATGGATGGCTTCTTAGGATATAATCAAATCCTCATGAAGAAAGAGGATAAGGCGAAAACGTCCTTCATAACACCATGGGGCACATTTTGTTATAAGGTGATGCCTTTCGGTCTGAAAAATGCTGGTGCCACATATCAAAGGGCAATGGTAACTCTGTTCCATGACATGATGCACAAAGAAATCGAGGTATATATGGATAACATGATTGCAAAATCCAAACAAGAAGAAGATCATGTTGAAGTGCTTCACAAATTATTTGAAAGACTCAGAAAGTACAAGTTCTTGCAGAACCCCAACAAATATGTATTTAGGGCAAAATCTGGCAAACTACTAGGATTTGTGGTCAAGAAGTAGGGGAATCGAAATCGATCCATCCAAGATCAGGGCAATACATGACTTGAAGACTCCTTCTCACGGTAAAAGAAATGAGAAGCTTGTTGGGAGATTAAACTACATTGCCCGCTTCATCTATCAGCTTTCTGAGACTGCTAAACTATTGTTCAAACTGTTGAAGAAAAATGCCAAAGTAAAGTGGGATAAAGAATGTCAATAAGCCTTTGACAAAATCAAAGAATATCTGGTATGCCCCCGGTATTGATACTACCAATTTCGGAGTCCCATTGATCTTATATTTGACGATTCACCATGAGTCATTAGGAGCAGTGCTTGTACAAAGAAGACCAAATGACGGTAAAGAGCAAGCCGTTTATTACTTGAGCAAGAAATTCACAATATCAGAACTGAATTATCTAGCAGTTGAGAAGACATCGTTGCATTAATTTGGGTGTTGCATAGATTAAGACAATACACTTTCATCACCAAATTTTGCTAGTGACCGAGAATGATCCGATTAAGTATCTTCTCGAGAAATTCTCCTTAGTCGGGAAATTAGCCAAATGGCAGGTCTTGTTGTCTGAGTTCGATATCATGAGTTCATCCCAAAAGTCAGTCAAAGGATGAGCAATAGCAGACATGCTGGCAGAAAATTCACAAAATATCGCCAATTCTGAAGAACAACTTGATGATCACATATTGACATTGGTCGATGACAAATGGACCATGTATTTTGATGGCGCAATCAACTTATCGGGGTTAGGAACTAGGACAAGATCGATTTCCCTGTAGGCCAACATTATCCAAGATTCGCAAAACTGGTATTCCCATGCACCAATAACTTCGCGAATATGAGGCGTGCATTCTCGGCTTACAATTAGCCCTTTCAATGAGGGTAAAAGGTTATAGATATGGAAATTCCATGCTCATTATATTACAAACTACTGGAGAATGGCAAACTCGTGATGCTAAGCTGATTTATAACAAATACTTAGAAGGAATGATGAAGGAATTCAAGAAATAACATTTGATTATTTTCCAAGAGCTCATAATCATTTTACAGATGCCCTTGCAACCTTATCATCTTTACTTCAAGCTGAAGATGGTATGGATATAAAACCATTGATAATCAATATTCTCGAACAACCAGCACACTGCATGGTAGTTCAAGCAGAATTTGACAATGAACCATGGTTTCACAATATCAATAGGTATATGGTCAGCATATGAATGGTCATCTCTTAACCCGCAAAATCATGAGATTAGGATATTACGGATGACAATGGAAACAGATTGCATTCAACACGTGAGGTGTTGTCACCAATGTCAAGTTTATGGAGACAGAATTAATGCACCGCCAAATGAGCTGCATTAAATGTCAGAATCATGGCTATTTTCAATGTGGGGAATTGACATGATTGGCCCAATTAATCCAAAAACCTCAAATGGACATCGCTTTATCTTGGTGGCAATTGATTACTTCACCAAGTGGATTGAAGCAAATTCATATATAAATGTCACCGTCAAGAATGTAGCAAAATTCATCAAGCAGGACATCATTGCTAGGTATAGAGTTCTAGAAGCAATTATTACCGACAATGGTTCAAATTTGAATAACAAAATCGTAAATGATTTGCTTAAACGCGTCTACATTCGATACTTGAATTCATCTCCATACCGCCCACAAATGAGCGGAGCAAAGGAAGCGGCAAACAAGAATATCAAGAAAATATTATCCAAGACTGCTAAGAATTATCGTGGACTGGCACGAAAGATTGCCATATGCTCTAATGGCATATTGAACATCAATTCGAATATCAACTGGGGCAACTCCATTTTCTTTAGTTTATGGGATGGAAGCAGTATTACCCGTTAAGGTAGAAATTCCTTCGTTGAGGATATTATCCCAATTAAAACTCGGAAGCCGAATGGAGCCAACAAATATATGAACAGCTCAACATGATTGATGAGAGAAGATTAAGGACCATATGTCATGGACAAGCTTACCAGAAAAGAGTTGCTAAATCTTTCAACAGAGAGGTGAAACCAAGACGTTTTGAAGCAAATGATCTAGTAGTGAAGAAGGTTATTCCCAATAATTCAGATCCACGTAGGAAATTCACTCCAATTACGAGGGTCCATACATTATCAAGAAGGTTCTTCCTTGAAGAGCACTGATTCTTGTATATATGACAGGAACAAAACTAGCTTATCCTGTAAATGCAGATGCTATCAAGATTTTCTACTCATGAAATGAAGACAGGCATTCAAGAAAGATTAGCACTAGTTACAACATGTGCATATCATGAATATCATACATTCCATAGAACATATTTGTTTATATTGTAAGATATGACGAAAAGGAAACTGAGATGACTCAAGACTTCTCAAATGGAGTTGGAAAACAAAAGGAAGTGTCATTCTCAAATTCAATTTTCTCAACGTTGTTTTCTAACTTACTTTTCCTTTTAACATCCTCGGAAAGCGGGAGAAGAGATCAAAAGAGATCAAAAGAGATAATCTTTCATGAATGATCAAGACAAGATGAACCAGAGGTTAGTGGTATCGTTTCAATCAGAAATAAACAATACTTGAACCAATGTTAATACTGTGTTTTAATTTTACAGGGATCTCATCAAACCGATCAGGTAAGTATCCCTAACCCATGAATTTGAGCTCGAACATCTCATTTTCAAATCTCCAGTGGAACAAATTAATGCAGAAGCAAAACAATCAAGAGGGATATTGATAAGCCAATCAGGTAAGTATCCCTAACTTGTAAATTTGGGTCTTGAAGAGGTTAATTTTCTAGAAAAATGAAACTTCTTTTCCCCAAACAGATTAGCATGAAAAGGTTATTTCAAAGATTACCTCAAAAGTGCTTTAAACAAAAGTTTTGAAACACGCATTCTTTAAGTATGCATTATGCATTAGAATTCCTTAAAAAAAAAAAAAAAAGAAGTCTTGACGAAAGTCATGAAAATTTCAGAAAAAAGTTTGGATCAAATCAAAGAAAAAGATCTTCAAATGATGAAAGATAAGTCATATCCAAAGACGTCCCTTATAAACTCGAGTGAATGGAAAGATGAGTATCAGAATGAGAGAAAGCCTCATCTGAAGGAAATAGGGGATATTCGCAATAATTACATGAATTGAAATGATGAAAGGCAATCATTTCGTCATCCCAAACACATGATTATCTCTTATAAACCAAATTTGAGCCAAAACAATGGAAAAATTTTCAAAAACAACCCTGTTAAGAATCACTCCACACTAAGGCAAATTAGGAGATTTACAGTTGACATTTATGGAGAATAGGATTAAGAAAGATTTTATTACATACACTTGCATCAATCTTTCTGTGATAACCTTAGATGAATTCATAAGGAAGCTCACAACATCCCAAGAGGAAGAAGAGCATTTCATTTTCATATCCCGAATACATTTACCTTTGGCAAAGCCCAATTGAGCTTGAATATTCATTTTAGAACCCCAAGTTGGTGATCATCTCTTTGCACTAGAGCATAAGCATATGATCCACTTTGATAAATATAAAGCAAAATGGCAGAACACGAGTCCTTAGAATGCAAAAGATCAAGGACAAAAGAAGAATGGGGCATGAAAAAAAACAGTGTGCCTGGTAAAAACAAGGCCAATTCCTAGAAAAATGAGCAAAAGAAAAGAAATAAAAGCATTCAAAAGAAAGACCGACAAAAAGTCAAGTCAAAAGCAAAGCAAAAGTTTTGAACAATCAAAAGTCACAACAAATCAGTAATTGAAAATCTCGATGAGCATCCACGGGACTCTTGTGTTTATGCTAAGAAAAGATCCCCAAGTGGACAAAGAAAAGGGTGGTGATGCCAAGAAGATCACCGGTCTCACAAAAAATCCTGAATTCAAAAACAACCGAGCCTTTTGAGCCTACCCAATATGACATTATAACCTCTCCCCAAAGACTCTTCAGATTAGGATATTGAGAGTGAAAGTATGATTTTATGACAAGATGTCACGCTCCGAACCCCGTCGAGCCCGCGACATCCCTCTCCTCAGTCGGAAGAGTGCGACATCCCAGGAATAACGTCGCCGACCCAACAATCCATCGAGTTAAATCGCGGTGGAAGCAATAAAAAATCCCAGACATTAAAATTGAAAAACACCAGGAAGGAATAAATCGTTAAACCACCTAGCATATATTACACTTCTAAATATTTACATCATCCGTAATACAAACCACAAAATAATTTATAAGCACACGAATTATAAACTCCAAACCACCAGAATATCAAGATCAGCTCTCTAGGTCAGCACTATCCAAAAATGGGGCGCATCCTCCTCCCCGAACTATCCCCTATGCCCTCTCAAGGCATCCCTCTAACTCACCGTCCTCGGCATCACCACCTGAATCCTCCCAGCTGTTTGCTCACCTCGCGACTCCGAGTCGGGCCTCAATCTCGACATTCGGCGAGGAGGGCTCGAAATGATTTGGTTGAAACAACCATGAGATCACATCTCAATAAGTCATAACCTAAGCCCCACCTAGGCTATCACGTAATTCAGACACATCCAAGCAGCAACCAAACAACCATACAACCAGCAATCAACATTTACACATACCGGACTCTGCGCACACATTACCATGCCGTTAGCCCACAATCCCAGCATACAATTCTTGCCCACATGCCATCACACACTTTCCGCGTATCAATACACCGCCAATCATACCACAGCAATACATCACGGTGGCGTGCATACCTCGATTATAAAGCAAAACCCACTTGGGCATGTCCCATACCATGCCCTAGCAGATTTTACCCCATAATCGCGCACTACATCCTTGATACAAACACACTCGCACACTAACTCACACCATGCATCACTTTCACAATCCTCACATGTCAAGCCAAATCCGCTCGTTTTCAACCTTTTTCCCACCACTCTGGCGCTGCGTAAAGCGCATCAGGCCAGCGGTCTTCGACCTCGTCGGGCGCCGACACCCGTCGGGCGAGCATCGTCACCTCGTCGGGGCGGCATCGTCCCGCGTAAATGAACACGCCTCGGGGACGAAATCCTACACACTTTCCTTCTACTGTGCCTGCGTAAAGCGCATCAGCCCAGCGGTCTTCTAACTTCGTCAGGCATCGTCACCCCGTCGGGCCGGGCGCCGTCACCTCGTCAGGGCGGCATCGTCCGCGTAAGCGTACCGCGCCTCGGGACGGATCCTTTCCAACCAATTCCACATTTCCATACCCTCGTTCCTCAAGCCACACTTACACACGGTCAGCGATCAGACGACCAAACATACACACCTCACACGCATTCATAGCCACGCACCAATTCACATCTCACGTACACTTCACAAACACCGTTCTCGTCATACGAATACACCACATGACCATACACATTTAACACGCGAATTGAATGCGAATTCACACTACTACACAGCCACACCTCACGGCCACATACAAACGGCACATAGCCACGCCATAATCAACCCAACACATAATCTCGATCCAGCCAACAAATCACAAACAACACAATTGATCAATTAAGCATAATCAAGTCATAACAATTCCACTCAATCACACAAATGAATCTCGATTGATTCACAATATCACTGCCCTATCCAAATTTACTAAACCTCAATTTTTCATTGTCAAATCAGTCCTCAACCAACAAATATCCAGCCTCTAATTCAGTCTCCAAACAGTCACAATAATTCCAATCAATTATACAAATTAACTGCGATCGCTCCACACATCACAGCCATCATTGAGCCTACAAATCCTCACCAATTTCTTCGCCAAATCAGTCCCCAAATCAGCCCACGACAACCAAATACCAGCCTTCATCTCAGCCCCCAAAACAGCCACATAAACCCCTAAACCGAACCCTAAACAGTGACCGAAATCCCATCAAAATAAATAGTAAACGAACTCCAAAAATTCTAAAATTTGGACACGTTCGTAAAACATCTTGCTGAACATTTTCTGTGAGAACTCGAAACTCAGTTCAACTAGAAACACCTCTTTTGGTCACTTGAAGTTAGACGAAAATCAACTCGCTCCAACAGACCGTTTTGTCCTCAAAATATATTTATTTCAACACCCAAATCACATTGAAAAGCTTTGAAATATTTATGTGTTATAGCCACGAATGTCCCCAACAACTTTTGTGAAAGAAGTATTTTGAAAATAGGCCTGGAAAAATTTATAAAAATTCGAACAGACTCGAAGGTCGAGTGAACAGTAAATCGCATGAGACCCATTTCGGTCCAAAGATAGACTTCGAATGGCCTCAAATGATTTCCAAAAATTCCCAAAATTAAATAATATTATACCTTAAGATGTTGGGAACAACTTTCATGAAGAAAACTTTCTCAAATTCGGCCCACAAAATTCTATACAAAAATAGAAAATCGGGCGGGTACAGTAACCGCGAATTTGCGATTCACCCGAACCTCACGGATTCAAACCCGAACCGATCTCTACCGAATTCCAACCGCCTAAATTTATTTCCGACATCTAATCCAACTCGCAACAACCGCTAACAGCCATACTCAGCCACCAATAACCACGATCAACCACCAAAACCATTATCGATACCTTAATCAACCTCTAAATCCCTAAACCATACCCGAACGAGTCCGAAAATACCCGACGTCCTAAATAGGGATTAGATTGCGACTTACTTGGTTCTAGACTAAAGCGGCTAGAACGTAGCGTGGTGGCAAACGGCGGGGACGGCGGTGGGCCGGCGGCGCGGCTTGGCGATGGCGAAGGCAAGCGGCGGCGGTGGCGGTCAGCGATGGGGCTTCACAAAGTGGGGGAGAGTTCGGGAGGGAGAGAGAGGAAGAATTTGGTGTGGAGGGGCTGTCGTAAGGGAGGGAAAATGAGTGAGGAGAGAGAGAGATTTGACTTAAATAGTCAAATTTGACCAAACTTTTTAAATTCCAATTTTGCCCCTCCTTACTTGGCCAATATTCTCCTAAGCCAAAATATCCAAGGGCATTCTAGTCTTTTCATCCTTGCATTATTGGGCTGATCTTTTTTTTTTTTTGGTAAGGGTAAGGTATATATTACTTTCAAAACACCAATTACAAAGGAAAACAAGAGGCTAACCAAGTCCCAAAGGACTAAAACCAAGGGAACACAGTCACCTCGGAACAAAGAAGGAAAAAAGAAGAAAAAAGCTATACAAAGGAGGCCTAATGCAACCCAACTAAGAAAAGATAGAGGGTGAAAGTCCCCAACTCCCCTGTAGTCTTGTTCTCAAAGGCGTGTCTGGAACTCTCCCAAGAGTTGCAACTTTGTCCTTTACCACTTTGATAATATGATTTCGTGATACCGGAATGGAGATACTCTTGTTCCGGAAGATAGAGTTGTTTCTTTCCGTCCAAATTATGTGACAAAGGGCACCAAAAAAGAGAACTGAGAGACTGTTGGCAAATGATGGTCCTCCACAAACCTTCATTGCCCATATAATATGCTCATGCCACGGATGATTTTGCCATGGAAGATAGCAATTTGTTGCCCAAAAGAACGCCAACCTTCTTGTAGAGGAGCATTCAATTCTTGTAGAGGGCGCCAACCTTCTTGTTGCCCACATTACATTGCCCATATTATTGGGCTGATCTTATCCTCTTAATTTTTCAAAATAATTTTCCAATAATGACCCCTAAAATTCGGAATACCCAAAAATAGGCATAGGGGCAAAGTCGTAATTTTCCGGTCCCGGGCGAATTTCTATTTTTCGACCATACCAACCCCAAATATCATTGGCCACACTAAAATGACACCATCCTCATAAAAATAGTCGTACACGACCAAAAAAATCGACATCCAAATCGAATCCAATTTCGTGATCAAAATCACCTAATCTCAATTTTAGGGTCTCTCACTAACGGGTGGCTGTTTAGGGATTACGCGTATTGACCTAGGGTTGTTCGAGTCATGGCGACCTCGATCGTCATCGTAGGTCGACTCATGATCGAGTTCTTAGGTCTCACGATATTTCCCTAGGTAGCCATTCCTAAAGGTTAGTATCCCGAGAATGATTAGTTTTGGGCGAGACTTACTAAAATGTAATGAGAAATAACATCTATTTCATTAATCTTGGAAATAGGTCGAAATTCAGGACGTTACATAAGAAGTCATCACTCAAAGAAGTATATGCAATATTATCTAGTCTTATCCTCGAGGTTCTTAACTTGTAGATCCGGGTTAGATATGATAAAATCATTTTCTTGGCCTCGTAATGCCTATCTTTGAATAGCCATTGACCAAGCCAATATTACAACCTTTTGAAAGACCTTATCAGATCAATTGGATTGTGTACATTGCGATTATCTCCGAACACCTAAGAATTGATTAGGAGAGATAAAATCAAGGGATATCAGATCAATCCCCTTTCAATCAAATGAAGAAAAGACCAAATTCATAGATCGAAACAAATCCTTTCTAATGAAGGTCTTCCAAATGATTATTTCAAGCATTTCTTGAAATTTGCAAGCATTTTGCTCAAATACTTCCTTTAAAAGGAAATTTGATTGCCTGAAATGCATTTAATACAAAGAATGCATATTTCAAAATCAGGTTTCAAATAATTTTTGGTCAACTTAAAACCAAGTTTTCAAATAGTTTGTGGTAAGCTAAAAGAAAAACCACATTTCAAACAGTTTTGATTAATTTCAAAACTACTTTTCAAAATAGTTTTTGGTCATCTAAAAATCATATCAAGGTTAGTGAAACCTTAAAATCACAAAACGCACAGTAAAGACATTCATTATTTGAAGTCTTTCTAAAATCCTATTTGGTGAGAAACCATTAGGCAAAATCCAAATCCTATTGGTAAAGAGCCTTTAGGCAATTTCAAAATCCTACGGGTGAGGAATTACATGGCAAGTCTCCAAAATTCAAGTCCTATTGGCAAGAAACCTTTAGGCAATTTCTAAAATCCTATGGGTGAGGAATTACATGGCAAGTCTCCAAAATTCAAGTCATATTGGCAAGAAGCCTTTAGGCAATTTCAAAATCCTACGGGTAAATTATATGGCAGGTCTCCAAAATTCAAGCCCTATTTGACGAGAAGTCACTAGGCAAATTTCAAGTCTATTTGGCGAGGAGCCACTGGGCAAAATAGATATTCTAAAGCAAATTGCACTTCGTAGCTTCTGAGTAATGATTCTCATGAGTGATCACGATTTTGTAGTATTGAATATGATGACTTTTATAATCTTGCCAAGTGTTCGTGAGGTTGTAGCTTCGAGCTATCACCCTCCGAGTGTTTGCAACCTGTAGTTTTGGATGACTTTTGTGGCTCAAGAATGGCCTATTCATGGTGATTTTTATAGTTTTGCCAAGTGTTTGCAGGTTTGTAGCTTCGAGCCATCACCCTCCGAGTGTTCGCAACCTCTAGCTTCGGATGACTTTTAGGCCTAAAGCATGGCCTCGTTATAGTTCTTCTAAGTGATCGCGAATTTATAGCCTCGGAGAATTGACCCTATGTAAGTGATCACAAATCGTAGCTTTAGAAAACTATTATCAAAATCCTATAGGCGAGGAGCTCCTAGGCAAATTCAATTCCTCTTTGGAGAGGAACCACTAGATAAAATCCAAATCCTACGGTGAGGAGCTCCTAGGCAAATTCAATTCCTATTGACAAGGAACAACGAGGTAAAACCTAACTCCTTCAAAGCGAGGAGCCCCTAGGCAAATTCAAGTCCTATAGGTGAAGAACCACTAGGCAAATCCTAAATCCTATAGATAAGGAGCCCCTAGGCAAAATCTAAAGTCTTATTGGTGAAGAACCACTAAGCACACTCAAATCCTAAGGCAAAGAGCTTGGGCGTTCATGTTTTATGAGTTCGCCCTTAAACCGCAGAATTAGAATGACCATCATAATCATCACTACCATCAATTCATGCCCTTGGGTGAGCAAACAAAGAAACTCTTACAAACAAGTAAGTTTTTCTCTCTCAATCATCAAGACCCTTTCAAAATATATTCCAAAAAAGAACCTTTGGATTATATCACGAATCTCAAAAGCAAAGACCCTAATAAGTTGTTGTGAAATTTTCATCTTGTTTAGTGAGTCGACTAAAAATTCAAGTGTCACATTGTCTTTGAGATCAATCTCTAACGAGCTTAATCTCAAAAAGGGCATTTGTTGACACCTAATTTTTAGCTCATTTCTGTCATATTTTCAAAAATTTCAAAATTAGGTCTAGGGATCTTGGCCAAACCTAGAAACCTATTTCTAAACCAAAAATATTTTTTAGCATTTTTTCTTAATTTCTTTTATTCAAAATAAGCAAGAAAATAAAGAAAAATAGTAAATGGAATTAGAAAATTCCATGAAAATAGTCATTAGTCTTATTTTAAATCCAATTTCATAAATACACTGTCAATTTTAGAAAATTTCAATCGGGTATATGTTTTACCCAAAATTGGGCAAAATTAAACCTTAATTAAACCAAAAATGAAATTAATTTTTTTTTAGACATTTTTAAGTGATAGTGTCTTCACAACAATTGATTCTGGGACCTTTAATTGCATAATAGTCGGTCAAATTGCACAATTTGTCATAAAAAATAAAAATCCCCAAAATTTGATTGAAAATTAAGAATTTTGAACTCAAATTGGGAATCGTGCCCCCCAAATGAAATTTTGAAATGTGAGAATATCATTTCTAGGATTAATAAGGGGTGGGTAATTCAATTTTGGCATCAATTTTGCCTAATCGGTCATTAGGACATCAAATTATATAAAACCCTGTTAACCCGAATATAAAAATGAAAAAATCCTAGGCACAATTATAATAAAAATTGGGAAAAATTATATGTTTGAGTTCGCAATATGATGGGAAATTCAATTTTGGGGAATTAGAAATTCGAAGAAAATTTGGTGGAAATCGGACTTAATTTGCGATTTTTTTAAAACCGAAGCTAGCGGGGTCGGGCGGGTTGACCCGACCCAACCCGAACAGATTCATCTTCTCCACTTGGCCACTTGACCCGTGAGAAACCCAAAAAATGACTTAAACCCACAACCGTTGATCATGTTCCAATTTTTGAGCACGTTTTGATCAGTTTTTTAGCTGGATAATATCCGGTTGGCATCGGTCAACAATCGAAATCGATTAGAATTCGGTTCCAATCGAATTTCAAGCGGGAAATCAAAGAGCAAAAATAGAAAAAATTGAAGAACATTGAAGGGAAGCTGTTCGAGAAAATTCCAGAGAGAGAGTAGTGAGAGAAAGGGTGCGAATCGAGCAAGTCCTAGAGAGAGGAGAAGTAGAGATCCTCGTGTTAGTGATTATCGCCGATCGATTGATCGGAGTCGGCAAATCGACATTTCGGGAGGATCTCCTTCTCGAACGCTTGACGCAAAACCAGTTCGCAAAGGCTTGAAACTGATGTCATGCCCCGAACCCTATCGAGCACTCGACATCCCTCTTTGGTCGAATGATGCAACATCCGGTGTATCGCTGAACCAATTCAACTCATCGTAGATTTATGTCCATCGGTGAAAGCCACAATCAATACGGACAATAATAACTAGGGTAAATAGGGGAGAATAAACATATTCATTGCTCATCCAAACTTATATAATACAAACTACCATATACATAAGCACACCGAACTATAAACCACCGATATCCAAAATGATCGATAGCACTGGGTACCCTATTGCCCAAAAATGGAATATCTCAAAAGCCTATTCCCAACCCTTACACTAGCCCCTACGCCCTCCGCTTGGCGTCCACTTAGAGTTTGATTCTTGACACTCAAGTCCGAGTCCCCCTGGACTATTTGCTCCTCGAGGACTCGGCTCGGCCTCAATTTTGATCGGGTTATTTATATCACCCGATTCTGTTGGAATCTGGACCCCTCCTCCTCATTGGCTCCTCGTCGGACTAGTCCTCTAACACAAACTCGAGGTCAATCCATTGCTCATTTCTGGTACGTGCTCGGTTCTTCTTCAAGCTCATCCTCATGCTCTTCTTATGGGGCCTCTTTAGGTTACGCCTCGGGTTCTTCCTCTTGATTCTTCCTCTAGAATCACCTCGAGATCCCGTCCATCGAATCATACCCTTTGGGACTCTTGAGGTTATGGTACATGTTTGGCCCTCGAAGGCTCGGTCTTTGTGGGTGCCCGGTGAAGTTCGGGACTGCGCTAGACTAGTCTCAAGCTAGTCATCTAGCCGTCGGGAGGTGGTATGGCTGATGGGTCCCGATCCCCGACTCCATCAAAGGGGATATCAAATCCATGGATGGGGCCAAACTCATCTACCATCTCGAAAGAACCAAGCAGAATATGTATGGGCTTGCCAAAGGGTAACCTTACATCTACCTAAACTACTATCATTATGCTTAACCCAGGCCATATTATAAATCCATAGGATACTCTATAACACTTTGTGGTCGGTGTGCATCGGTACTCTAAAATGCTCGGTGGCGGCGGTGGGTGATTCATTACTCGGGGCGGGGTTCTAAAATTTTTGGTTGAAACATCCATGAAAATACATCTCAGCAAAGCACACACCTAAACCCCACCTAGACTATCACGTACCTCTAGACAATCACAATCGCAATCACACTCAGCCATCACATCGCAGGCATAAGATTTATACTTACACAGGCCCTCTGCGTGCAACCTACACACATTAGCCACGATGTAGTATAATTTCCAATCACGTGCATGTTGAATTTCATTTCATGCATTCGTTCTTGTCTCATCACACTCCTTTCACCACACTCGCTAGTGACCCGTGTAATGGTACCGCCTCGGGTTCATTACGACTATCTTACGCTTGACTCATGGTGACCGGCGTAATGGTATCGCCTCAAGTTCACTGCTACTAACTCATTCTCGACTCACATTGACCCACGTAGTAGTACCGTCTCGGTGCATTGCGACTAACTCATAACAACATTTCAAGCCCCCGTAATGGTACCGCCTCGGGGCCATATATCTTGCCCGTATAGTGGTACCGCCTCAAGCTCAACACCTACCACCTACCACCTCGACGACACAACTGCGTAATGGTATCGCCTCGGGTTGGCTATCCTCAATAATACCGGGCATCGTCTTACGTGAGTAAATACCGCCGTGGGACGGATCAATTCCACGTGTAAGGATACCGCCTTAGGGATTTCCATTATCATACATATCACACCACACTTGCTTTCTCACTCGTCCACACATTCAACACTCACATGCCAAGATATTAGCCAGTCCGCTTGGCGGTGCACACATCAAACCATGCATTTCTCAAGCTCAATAAACACTCAACCACGGCCAATTGACAATCAATTTCAATTCGCCCAAGCGTGCACATATAACGAAGCACATTTCAATCAAATATTTCACAAACTTCTTGAACAATCACGGCCGCCATCGGGCCCACAATTACAGCCACCATCACAGCCACAAATTCAATATTTCCACGCATATTTCAAGCCATAATGGGCACCACAACACAGTCACACCACTGCACATCAAACCGACACAAATCGTCTCCAAATCAAACCATATGTCCATCATTTCAATTCCAAATTTTTCAGCATCTAACTCAGCACCAAACAGCCATGAAATCAACATAATTTCATTCATAAACCCGCCCTAATTAGTCCCCAAATCGGTTCACTAATATAATCACTGAACGGCCTCTAATTCACTCCTAAACCGTCGCCTAACAACCCGATTCAGCCCTAATTTTGTCCATCGATACCCAAAGTCCTAAATAGAGTTTAGGGTGTGACTTACCCAAACCCTAGACTAGCTTGGCTAGAGTGGAATAGGGGCGGCATTAGCGACGAGAGATGGCGGCGGCGATGGCGAGCTGCTCGGCGGTGGCCGACGGTTGGCGGCTGGCTTTCCCATTGCTGAACAGGACAATCGAGGCCTGGTGGTGGTGTTTGGTGAGGACAAACATAGGAGAGGAGAATTGGTGAGGTGAGGCGGACGAAAGCGGTGGCTCCGCGACGGCTCCTCCTACTGGACGGGGAGGCGACGATAGCTGCCTTTTAAGAGCGGCAACGGGTCACGGGAGGAGACGGAGAGAGAGAGAGAGAGGGACGGCGTGAGGGTGCGGCTCGGTGACCGCGACGGCGATCGAGTGGACGGGCAAACTGAGTGGCGGCGAGGCAAAGAGGAGAGGCGGTCGGTCGGTGAGGGGAGGAAGCCGAATGAGAGAGGGAGAGAGAATGAGGAGAGAGAGAAAATTAGCTTTAACTATTGCAAAGCCAATCATTGGTGCCCAAAAAGACCATCTTGCCCTTCTCTTACAAATCTAATCAATGGTCTAGATTCGATCTTATTTTGAGATCGATAGTCTAGATCGAATCTTTTCAAAATATCCTAGGGCAATTTGGGAATTTCTTAAAAAGCTCAAGGGCAAAATTGTCCAAAAATCTCTAATTCTAAGGCTAAGGCTAAATTACCAAAATGCCCTTCCCAAGTTACATTGGCCTTAACAAATCTCTAGGGATAAAATGGTCATTTTCTATTTTTCATCAAAATTAAATTTTTCTGAAGGATTCGGACAAATCCGAGGCTACCCGGGCAAATGACAATATCGTCCAATTAATGTGTTGCGACTTTCCAAATTTCCAATGCCCAACTCGGTCTCTAATTAATAACTAAGTTCCAAATAACGAACTTGCGTATCTTATACTAACGGGTGGCTTTTGAGGAAATTCACACATTTGACCCGTGGGCGATATTGAATCGTGCCATGTACAAGTTTACTTCGGTCGAGGCGACTTGGTTGTCACTTAATTACGAGGATCGATTGCTAGTTCCGGACAGGCGTGATCATTTGGTATAGGTTCGGGATCATTCGTCAATTCATTTTGTGGTCCAATGGAATCACCCACGATCCACAAATATAACAGTGGCGAGCTGATTCCTAACTATTCTTGGATCGGCCTTAATTGGATCAAAATGTCACCTCGACAATTTTCGTGGTCGAAAGTCGGTTCACGATCGAGTTCTTTGGTCGCGCGAATTTAATTCCCTAACTAGCCTTTCCCTAACTGTTAGTATTCTCAAGTGATCAATTTCGGGCAAGATCTAACTACAAGCACGTATATAAACTATTCATTTCATAAATTCCGAGTAGGTCAAATTTCAGAATGTCACAACCGAGGCGGTCGATCGGCGTGAAGGCTTCTCGGCGATTCCAAGACCACCGGATTGGAGAAGAAGTGTCAAAGAACACCTCTACAGCTGCGGATCAGCTCGGAAAAGGCATTTGATCATCAAACAAGTAAGGTAAAGATCACTCATTACCTTATTTTTCCAAAAATTCCAAAACCTAAGTTTCAATGTTCATGCGATTTTCCTTACGATTTTGGACTTGTTAATGTTCAAAACTCGTTTCTGATCATATTGTATGCTCCTTGATTTCATTTTGGCCATAAAAACCGCAGATGAAAACCCTCTCGTTCACTCTTGGCAAACCTCGTTGGAGCTCGAAGGTTCTTGCCGGAGCATCCCGTGCCCCTAGGCCGATCAAGTTAGTTTCTCTGAATTTTGTTTGTTGATTTTCTAATCTTTAGGCTCATGCTAGATGGCTAGGGCAATGTAGATTGATGGTTTAAGTTTTGAAATGTTGATCTTAGCTAATGATAGTTTCAGCTTAGGTTAGATTTTTGGGCTCAATTTTTGCTGGCGGCGGAGGTTTGGCGGCGTTCCGACTAGGCTAGGTTGAAAGCTGGTGGTATGAGGTTTGCCTGTAACCAAAGATCGGCTCGAGAACACCACCGAAAGGTCGCCGGAGAAAGCTTCAAAGTCATGGCCTTGAACACTTTAGTTTCAAAATCATGCCCACTAGGTGCTCGGGAAAATGACCCAATGAACTTGGGTCGAACGACGCCGTTGTGGCATTACGCCCGCCGGAGAAGACAATCGATGATCGGCATCGATGCCGGGCCGGTTTGGTCTCGCCCAAACCTGTTTGAACTGGTACGGTCGGGTTCGGTTCGCCCCTTGGTAGGAAAAATTCAAAAAAAAATAAAAAGAAAAATATTAAAAAATTCAGAAAATTTAGAAAAGTTCTAAAAAAACTAAAAATTACAAAAATATTAAAAATTTTAAAAGTTAGATTTTCTTAGAAAATTCAAAAAATTTTGTAGAAAATTCATAAAAATTCAAAAATTCGAAAAAATACAAAAATTTTGAGAAAATCCATAAAAATTCAAGAAATTCGGAAAATACAAATAAAAAAATTTGAAAATTCTGGAAAATCAATAAAAATTGAAAGATTGGAAAATTTGCAAAAAATTTCAGAAAATCATAAAAAAATCATTTCCGGTTTAAAAATTTTTTCGAAAAAGATCAAAAATTTTGAAAATCCACAGAATGATTGAAAATCATTGTGGCTAGTCATAAAAGGTAAAATTTGAATTTTCAAAAATGCCCAAGTGGTATTTTTTGGAAAATTTAAAGTTTAGGGACAAAACAAAAAAAACCCCTAAACCCTAAAAAATGAAATGAACAAGCTATTAAAGCTTCATTAGGGTTTGGTTGTTCTGATTGATTTTCATTTTTAGTGGCCAAATTATGGTTGCTATGATTGATTTGCCATTTTATGTGCATTTAATTTTTGGATGATTAATTATTTGTCCATGATTAGATTAGTGAATTGACCTTAGGGATTAGTGTGATACGTTAGACATACCATATCGTTCTTAGGTACCAAGGGACGTTAATGGTCTCAATTTGAGATTGTTAACGTAACCAAGTCCCTTATTCATAATCTTTGGTTCATAGGATTGTGGTACTTCTCCCGTACCTCAATTAGGTTTCTAGTCAACCCACTGTAAATGACTAGTGGCGACTCCAAGTTCAAATTTAGATCAAATAAACCCCGCTGTCACATGAGGTATGGTCCGGGAAAGGCCCGTGTAGAAAAATACTTCCATTCTAGCACATGAGAATTGGCGCAACACGTGCGGTAACAAGGTTGAATGCACATAGATCTAACACTTGTGAGAGCGAAACCATCACAAAACTCCTCTGATCTCTTTCGAAACTGGACTTGTATACTAATGAAACTCAAGGAAAGAGAAACCCCAAAATCATGTATGCAAAAAAAACCCCAAATCTAGACTAGATTGGGATAGAAACCTCAAACGGGAGAGAGAAACTTATAGATTTGTACTAGATCATAAGAGAAAAGCTCCACAAAATGGGAGGAAAGCAAAAAAGAGAACAGAGAACCAAATCAACCAAAGTTAAAGGGAAAAGAAAGGGAGGGAGAGATCTAACTCAAATCCTCCCCTCCATGGATTTTGAAGAAGAAAGCTATGTGAAGATAAGAGGGAGAGGAGAGAACCCTAAAGAGGAGAGGGGAAAGCATTATTCTCTTCCTTTTTTAAAATTTACTTAAGCATACATCATTCGCCAAAGAGATTGCAATTTACTTGGCCTAATTATATCTTCCTTCCTCTAAACTTTGACAGATCAAATGAGCAACTGCTGGAATTCCCCAAAGCCTTTCATAAGCATTTCTTCAGTTTGTTGAGGCTTCTTGCTCTCTTTGGATCACAATGTTCCGTCAAAGTCGAAGAGAGATTGTTGGTCGCCATCGGAGAAATGTCAATTTTATACTTTGGTGCACACCTTTGGATCATCCAAAGGTGTGTCGACAGGAGCTCCCTTCATCTCCAACCCAACTGGGTGATGGGCCTATTGGCATCATCTTTGGCATGCTAATTTACTCCAATGTCGAGTCTCAGATCAAGTGGCTAGTCATTTAGACCTTCCCTTGGCTTGTACCCCAACCAGTCCCTACTTGCTTTAACTTGTTTTGGATAGGACAAGCAAGATTTGGAAGCATCTTGTTGGAGTATCCTGTCGGGCATTTGATCAATCGCATGCTAAACTCAGCCAATTCTGGATTGGTTGCCGAACCATGGCGTCGACTAAGGGAGAAGTTTCCCTAAATCAAGAAGCTAGCCATGGTGAGTGCAACTTTGGTGAGGAGTCAGTCTAGTTGATCCTCCACTCTCGAAGCTCTTTGGGCTCCTATATAGATTGTCACATGTCATCTTTTGTTTCCTCGTTTATAATCATGCCGTGTCATAAATGTATTTTGCAGAAGAATAATAATGGCTCATGGTGTTTGTCACGCCTCATCAAAACCGTCTCTTCTTCCACACCAGATCTTTACATTCATCAATTTGTTTGACTTCAAAGATCACTATCACCTAGACTTGTTAAAATGGGTCATAGATTCATTTCTTAACCCATATTAGATGGACTGGATTGTTAGATGAGTTCGATTTATATTTAGTAAACAAGTAATAAATGGGTTTAGATCGAACTCTATGGGTCATAAATGGGTTTAATATGGACGTTAAATGGGTTATGACTTACCAACCCACCTCTATGACTCTCTCTTTTCACTCTCTCTCTCATCACCTTTACGACTCTCTCGCATTCACTCGATTTCTCGCTCGCTCACTTACTCTACACTTTCACTTTAGTATAGGTATGAGTTTTCCTAAATTTGATTAAATATATAAGTATTTTAGCAATATGGGTTAGGTCATGGGTCATTAAATTTGTATCTATTAAAATATATCTCGAGTTTGAGCCAATTGTATGAAATCCAATCTGAATAAAGAAATTAGAAAAAACGAAAACTCTTTGTGTTGAAGCGACGATTAATAATGGATAGTCAACCTTGGATGGATACAAGTTTGTTGAACCACATTCCGCATAAGAATTAGAGTTTGTGTTCCCAAACTGAAAAGTCCAACATGGACTTTGTGTGGGACCGAGTCAAGAAAGAATAAGAAAAAAAAAAGGAGATCTTTCACATATATACATTCCTATTCTGACTTGGCATTGGATTACATGCGCGAGAAGGACTTTCCTCAATTTTTTCCTTTTCGGACTGGACTCGGCATCAAGAAGAGTTATTCTCATCTTGTTTTAGATATACATATATATGGGCTGTAGTTTTTATGGAAGAACGCACGCTGTTGCTAGAGGCTTGAAGCACCGCTTTTATGTGAGTGTTTGGTGCGGCTATTGTTGTGCAGAGGACTTCATTGGGGGCTTGAAATTCCGATAATTACATCTAGGTGCTAGTGTTTACTAGCCAATCAAATTCTTATGTGAAGACTTGTGTGTCATTCTTTCATGAGATTGAGAAATTATTTTATGAGGAATTGTGAGGCTAAACACTACGTGAATTATTGGGTGTAATTGGAGGTTGGGAAATACTAAAAGTATTTAAGTGACTTGAGTGTAGTTGTAATCTCCATTATATAATTGATCTATAGTGGAATTCGTTACTGCTCTCCCGTGGGCGTAGGTTACTACGATTGAACACGTAAATCTGGTGTCTAATATATTTTTTGTTCTATCAATTTTACTATTCGATCGTTTGCTTCCACAACAATTGGTATCAGAGCTATGCTTGGTAGAGTATAAGCAAATTGATGGTGACAGAATAAGGAAAAGTGAAAATTGACAAATATGATGGGAAGGACTTTTGTTTTGGAAGATGCAAATTGAGGACTATCGTACCAGATAAAACTATACTTGCACTTATATGGGGAAAAGCCAAAGACAATGAAACAAGCTGATTGGGAATTGCTAAATAGGCGAGCTTTGAGTGTTATTCAGCTAACGTTGGCTTGTAACATAGCGTTTAGCATCGTGAAAAAGAAGACCAGTGCGAGTTTGATGAAAACTCTATCGGACATGTACGAGAAGCCTTTTTCGATCAACATAGTTTATTTGATTCAACATCTATTTAACTTAAAGATGGGCGAAGGTGCATCAGTTGCTAATCATATTAATGACTTTAGTATGATCGTTAGTCAATTGAGTTAAGTTGAGATTGATTTTGAAGATGAGGTACATGCTTTGATTCTATTATCTTCATTGTTTGATAATTGGAATACTACATTACTGCTGTTAGTAATTCTTCTAGATCAATAATGATGCAAAATCTATTAGTGGTGTATTTCTAGATCGGTTGGATAGGTAAAAGTCCAAATGGAAGGTGAAATGGTGATGTAACTAGAACCGCGGACAAGGTTGGCGACATCGGATCGGGCTCAAATTTGGTTGTTTGAGCGAAATAGCGGTCTGAACACAACTCATAGCTATTGGCCATGACTAACAATGGATTTTAGCGATTCGGGATCGTTTACATGGGTTTTTCTATTATTTTAATATTTTTTATGGGTTTTAATTTTAAGGGTAGTTTTGTAATTTTGATATTTTATGCTATATAGTCTTAGTAGGGTTTGGTTTAAGGATATATAAGCTTGTTTTAGGTTCTTTTTGAATAATAGAACATTATCATCAATATTGAATTTCGAGATTTCTCTAAGTAAAGTTTTACTTGAATTACTCGCTAAATTTGTGTCAATTTGGTATCGAGCCTATGGCGTGGCGGTGGTCTTTTGTGACGATGATTAAGAGATTGAAGCCCCAGTCTGGGGGGACGACGCGCTGCAACGTTTGGAGCATTTAACGGAACACTTGGATTAACGAATCGATCAAGGTCTTCACCGTTTTGAAGAACAATTTGACGAGTTAACAGATCGATTTGAAGGTCTCGGCGTTGATGTGAGCTGGAATCGGCGAAACGGGCAGTAAGACTGGGTGCAGATCTTGCTCATGGTGATCCTATTGATAGGCCTATTGTCCGCAGCAGAATAATCCTTTATTTTCAAAGAGTTTGGAAGAAGAAGAAAGCGATTATTTTGATGAGGAACGTGCTGATTATGGCAGCAGACATCATCATGGAGGATTTCAAAGAGGCTATGATAGGAGAGATGGAAGGCGACATTACGACGATCATGGAGGTAACGACTTTAAATTGAAAGTTGATAGTCCTTATTTTAATGGAAGTCGGGCATAGAAGAGTTTACGGATTGGATTGCTGATATAGATAGATTTTTTGATTATATGGAGACCTCTAAAGAGAAAAGGGTGCGATTAGTAGCACTGTAGATTAAAAGGGGTGAGTGTACGTGGTGGGAGAGATTGCAAAATAAGAGGGAGTGAGAAAGGAAAGAGATAGTTCGAACTTGGACTAGGATGAAGAGGCAGTTGAAATAGAAGTTCCTTCCACCTAACTATGAACAGATTATGTTCAATGAGTACTAACGTTGAGCAGGGCAATCGGACTTTACATGAGTACACGGCCGAATTTATGAGATTGGTGGAGCAGAATAATCTATTGGAGATGGAGGGACAGCAGGTGGCAAGATATCTCGATGGTTTGAAACCCTTCATTCAAGATAAAATTGGAGTGTAGTTTCTGCGAAATTAAACTGAAGTGAAGAATATGGCGATGAAGGCAGAATTGATGCAGCAAGACAAAAGAAAAAGAACATATAAAAATTATTGAGGTAGTAATTGAGCAGTTCGATAGAGAAGAGCGGCTTTAACAACCGCAACAACCTAGGCGAAATCAAGAAGATAAGGCATTAGAAGGGTCCTATGAGCGAGCCGAGGGATAAGGAACATAAGCAAAAAAAAAACAAGTAGTCCTAACCCTTATGCTAAACTAGTCGCGATAAAGTGTTACATGTATAATCAACCTGGACACCAATCTAATGAATGCCCTCAAAGAAAAACCGTAAATATGGCAGCATGATATGAGGAAGAAGATGGGTATTACTGTGAGCTAGATGGTGAAGAAGAAGATTTTGAAGATGAAAAAGTAGAAGTAAATTGTGTGGTGCATGGGATGATGTTGGCCCCAAAATAGGAAGATGATTCGCAGCACCATTAGTTATTCGAACTAGATGCACTATTCTAGGAAAAATATTTACTGTGGTTATTAATAGTGGAAGCATGGGAAATATCATTGGGAAAGAGGTAGTGAAGAAACTGGGAATACCCGTGGAGAAGCATCTTAATCCCTATCGTTAGGGTGGATTAAATTTGGGGCGGGAAAGCATTTGGTGGTGAGCAATATAAAATTCTATTCTCCATTGGAAAATATCATGATGAACTATATTGTGATGTGGTAGATATGGATGTATGTCATGTGTTATTTGGGAGGCCATGGAAATTTAATGTAGATGTGCAGTATTCGGGAATGAGCAATCAAGTATAACCTCGTGAATAATGGAGTAAAGTACACGTTGCTGCCTTTGAAGAATAAAGGAAAACAAGTCGCTGAAAATAATTTCCTTACCCTTACAAGGAAATTTAAAACTGAGATTAAAGAGATCTGACAAATTCAAGCGTTAATAGTGAAACAGGGCATTCGAGCAGGAGGCTAAATTACAAGAAGTGGAGCAGCCCGAATCAGCTAAGCCTTTATTGAAGGAGTTTAGTGAGTTGATGCCTGTGGAGATCCCGGATGGATTGCTGCTTATAATGCGATATTTAGCACCATATAGACTTAATTCTTGATGCTAGTATGCCTAATTTACCACACTACAGAATGAGTCCTAAAGAGAGCAAGATTCTAAAAGAGAAGGTGGAGGAGTTATTTACGAAAAGGACACATTCAGAATAACATGAGCCTATGTGCTGTTTCGCCTTGTTGACTCCTAAGAAAGATGGGAGTTGACGGAAGTGCGTAGATAGTAGGGCCATTAATAAAATAACCGTGGGTTACAAATTTCCAATTCGAGATTGGATGATATGCTGGATAGGTTGCACCGTGCTAAGTGGTTCTCGAAGCTGGATTTGAAGAATGGGTGCCATCGATTCGGATTCGCCTGAACATGAGTGGAAGACAACTTTCAAAACAAAAGAATGGTTGTACAAATGGTTGGTGATGCCTTTCGAACTTTCCAATGCTCCTAGTACATTCATGAGGCTCATGAATCAGGTTTTGAAATCTTTTATTGACAAATTCGATGTAGTTTATTGTGATGATATCTTGATTTATAGTAAGATTGATGAGGATCATCGATGCACTTAAGGGAGGTATTGACAGCTTTGCAGATTAATAAGCTGTATGTTAATATTTAAAAGTGCAGTTTTTAACTAATAAGTTGTTATTTTTGGGGTTTGTTATTATTGCTGAAGGAATAGAGGTAGATGAGGCGAAGGTAAGAGCAATCAAAGAGTGGCCGATTCCTAAAATAGTTTTCGACGTTAGGAGTTTTCATGGGATGGCTACTTTCTATCGGTGATTTATTAAGAATTTTAGTACTATCGCAGCCTCGATTACTGAATGTATGGAGAAAGGAAAATTTCTATGGAGAGAGGAAGCAAAGAATAGTTTTGCTATTTTGAAGGAAAAGTTATGTACTATACTGTTCTTGCCTTACCTGTTTTTAATAAACTATTTGAAGTGGACTGTGATACTAGTGGAGTGGGTATAGGAGCTGTTTTATCTCAAGAGCCTGAGACCAATTTGCTATTTCAATTGAGAAGCTTAGCGAGGCAAGGTAGAAGTGGGGCACTTATGACAAAGACTTCTATTCTATTGTAAGGGCTTTGAAAACCTAGGAGTATTATCCGATTGGGAAAGAATTAAGTCCTTTATTCGATCATAAAGCTTTAAAGTATTTAAATAGTCGAATTAGCAAAGATATGCATGTGCGATGGTGTCAATTTTGCAATAATTTCCTTATAAATTACAGAACAAATTAGGTGTGCATAATGTTGTAGCAGATGCATTGAGTAGGAGAGCTGGCTTGTTAATTACATTAAGCAAAGACATCTTGGGGTTTGAGCAAATTTGAAAGGTCTGTTATGCAGATGATGATGACTTTGGGCAAATTTGGAAGTCATGTGCTGCTGGTCAACCTGTGCAAGAATTTTATGTGTAGGATGGCTATTTGATGTATAGCAACCAGCTTTGCCTTCCTCGAACATCATTACGAGAGAAGGTAATTCGTGATTTACATAATGGTGGATTAGCTGCACACTTTAGTTGTGATAAAATTATTGCTGCAGTCAGGGAGCGATTTTCCGCCCCCGATTGCGTAGAGATGTCGGCAGTACATACAAAAGTATTATGTTTGCCAGGACCGCTAAGGGAAATCTAAGAATACAGGTTTATATATGCCATTACATGTTTCGACAATATATGGGAAGATCTGTCCATGGATTTTGTGCTTGGTTTGCCACAAACACAAAGAGGTGTGGATTTTGTTTTTGTTATAGTTGATGATTTTCCAATATGGCGACTTCGTTCCTTGTAGAAAGACTTCGATGCGATGGCGTGGCCAGGTTATTCTTTAAGGAGGTGGTTCGTTTGCATGGTGTCCCTAAGTCTATTACCTCGATAGGGACAACAAATTTCTAACGATTTTTGGCGGACTTTGTGGAAACTGTTTGATTCATTTTTGAATTTCAGAAGAGTACTGACTCACATGCATCGATAGGCAAATAGAGATGGTTAATAGAATTTTGGGAAACTTGATTCAAGCATTTGTAGAGATAAGCCAAAGTAGTGGGATGTTGCTTTATCACGAGCAGAGTTTGTTTATAACAATGCAGTTCATAGTTCTATTGGCGGTCGTCTTTTTACATTATTTATACAAAGGGGCCTTAGCATATTCGGATTTAGTACGACATTTGCCTAAGTAAGCGAGATAAAAGTGTAGCAATGGATCATATGGCTAAATAGAATATAGAAGTGCATCATGAAGTCCAACAGAAGCTAAAGGAAGCTAATCATAAGCATAAAGCTATAGTAGATAAGCATGACGGAAGTAGGTGTTTGCGATGAGGTGATCGAGTTCATGGTTTTTCTTCGTAAAGAGCTATTACTAGTTGGATCTTATAGCAAATTATAGCAAAAGAAGTATGGGCCTTACATTGTCAGCAAGAAGATCAATGATAATGCTTATGTTATAGACCTTCTACATAGTATGTGCATATCTAACACTTTCAATGTTGCTGATTTATCATCGTTTCATGAGTCCATAGAGCCATTATATCCGGATCCCGATTTTAACTTGAGGACGAGTTCTTTTCAAGTAGAGGAGAATGATGCAGAATCTATTAATGAAGCGTTTCTGGACCGGTTGGACAGACAGGAGTTCAAATGAAGGGCGAAACAGTGATGCGACTAGAACCAGCGGATTCGATTGATGATATCGGATCGGGCTCAAATTCGGTCGTTTGAAGCGAAACAGCGGTCTGAACACAACTCAACGCCTTTAGTCGTGACTAACGATGGATTTTAGCGATTCAGGATCGTTTACATGGGTTTTTTTTTTTATTATTTTAATATTTTTTATGGGTTTTAATTTTAAGGGCAGTTTTTAATTTTGATATTTTATACTTTGTAGTCTTAGTAAGGCTTGGTTTAGGGATATATAAGCTTGTTTTAGGGTTCTTTTGAACAACATAACATTATCAACAATATTGAATTTTGGGATTTCTCTCTCTAAGTAAGGTTTTGCTTGAATTACTGCCGAACGTTGTATCAAAGTAGTTTGGCGTTTGATGGAGTTCGAGATTTAATTTTGAGTGAGGACATTGGAAGAAGAGAATCTGGTGAACCTGTATCTCTTTGCTTTAGTAGATGAAAATAAAGGAAGAACTAGTACACATATTAGCGGGGAGTAGTATAAACTTGAATAGACATAGTTAGTCTAGGACCTGGTGGTGTTGTCATTGGAGTTGTGGTAAGAAGAGGTATCTTAGAAGAGATTGCTTTAGGCTGAAAAACGACAAGTATAAGGGAATTAGAATTGATGTTGCAGCTTTAGTTAATGGTAATTCAAATAATGCTGATTATGTCTTATTTGTCACTAATGATTCGTCTTTTTAGCAGATGAATTATGGATTTTTGTTGTTCTTTTCATGCTACACCAAATAATAACTGATTTATTACTTATCAAGTACATGGATAGTAGTAAAAAGTACGGTTGGGGAACAACTCCGAGTATGATGTTATAGGTGTTCGTGATGTTAGAATCAAAATACATGACGATGATGTTATAGGTGTTCGTGATGTTAGAATCAGAATATATGACGGTATCGCAAGGACATTGACAGGAGTGAGGCATGCTCTAGAGTTGAAGAAAAATCTTATTTTCTTAAGTGTTTTAGATTCAGCTAGATGTTAGCATTATTCAGAATGTGAAATTTTGAAGATTATTCATGGTTCCTTGGTGATAATGAAAGGAAATAAGCACAATAGCTTGTATGAGCTTCAAGGTGAGATAGTAACGTAATTCACCGAGAGACGTCGAAGGCATCGGTTCGAGAGTCTAAATTGTGGCATATGCATTTGTGGCACATTAGTGAGAAAAGCTTGAAGCTTCTAGGCAAAAGGAATTTGCTATATGGTTATGTTCTTGACAAATTGAATGTATGCAAGTGCTGTGATTTAGATCAATGGTATAAAGTACAGTTCGGTCCACCGTGGCTCGACGTTTGAGCCAAGTTACAATCGTTTCACTAAAAATGGAACTTCATAGCTGCTCTCCCACAGCACCCAATGGGTCAACCGCCACAAATATTTTTCAAGTCCAAGCCTCGCTTGAATTTCGCCATAACCGAGGACCTCATCAGAATACCAACTATACTTGCACCTTTAACTGCTTTGCAAGGATTTTTCAACACAACCTCCTCAACTGCAGGTAAAGCAAAACCATTGTTGTGTTAGGAAATCGAATCACGCAATTTGATTAATATCAGTGAGTTACAACAACTGTTAGCTCTATAAGCTCCAGCTCGCTTCACGCACCAATTGTGTCGATTACCACTCTAGTAACGGCTATCTCAAGAGTTTCTGATTACAACTCCACCTCAAGCTGAATACCATTTAAATCGGTATGAACAACATCACGCCCTAAACCCCAAAGGGCTCATGACACCTCTTCGATAGCCGTATTGAATGTGATGTCCCGGGGCGTGCCGTCGACCCCACTCTGAAACATGCAAAAGGCGACGCATAGCGTAAGTGAAATTCAAGCAACCCGGCGATAAATAATGACAAGGGATAACACTACAGCATTCACAAATACACAATATCAAGAGGGAACGGTGATTGGGTAGCCTACTTCACTATACAAAAGAGGGCATCCAAAGATGAAACAAAGCATCAAATGTCCAAGGTCACTCTCGGTTTCTAAACCACACGTGGCGACTATCCGTCACTCTAAACCTGATAATGTTTAACAATGGGGATGAGATAAATCTTAATAAGCGAGACAACCTAAACCCCACATAGGCTAATGTGTACTCGAGACGAGTTTCCACATGCAATATAACAACCGGCAAATAAAATCCACATGAGCGTACTTACCTCTCTCCTCAAAACATGTGCCAACTCTGCATATTAGTCAATTCACAATACTGCAATAACACCCAATATACATATCACTATCATTCGAGCACCATACACAAGTATATTCACCCAATTCAATCAAGCACATTTCGCATATGTGTCCAGCCACTTTTCACGACCGGGTCAACACCCCAGGTCAGCCCTCCTATCAATCCGGGCTTTATTCCACATTAACACGCCTCAAGATCTTTCTCATGACCCGGTCAAAACCCCCAGGTCCTTTCTCACTTTCTCATGACCAGCGTGAACATGTCTCAAGTCAGCCCTCCGATCAATCCAAGCTTTGTCCCGTGTCAACATGCCTTAAGACCTTTCTCATGATCCTGGTCAACACCCCACGGGTCCTTTCTCATAACCGGGTCAATTGACACCCCATAGGTTGGCAACCCTTTGATCGATCCGAGCTTGTTCAAGCAAACACACACGCCACATAATTCAATCAATTCCCACATCATTCACATAATCAAACCACGCCATAATATACTCAATCGCCACTTCTTCCAATCAATACATGCAAGTATCAAATTCGTTCCTTAAGGCATCACAAGTTCACCACATTGCACAACTAGCATTCTAACACAATTTTAAGAGCCCCATTTCCAAGTCATAAATTCACTACAATAGCTCACAATTTCAGTATTCAAGCTGGACATAAACAGCTCACAAACCAACATGAATCACCCACTCTCGAGCATCAAAATTCACTCACAAGTGCCGCGACAATTCAGCCACACACGTGCCCAGCATTTCATCACATTTGACTCACATTCCAAGCTATAAACTAACCAACATTAGTCTAACAAACCAGCAATTAAACCCGCTAAAACCACCCACTAATTAAGTCTCTAGATCACCCCAATCCACCCACATTTCAACCATGATCAGCCCGCAATTCCAGCAACCAAAATCAGCCACACCCAGCCCCTAATCCACATGATTTAGCCTCTAAACAAGTCTGATAAATATATGAAATCCTATCTACGAGGTTTAGGGGTCACTTATCTCGGGCCTAAGCGAGAACAAGTTGAGCAAGGGCAGCGAGGAGATGGAACAGCAGAGGCAACAGCCTCGGCACATCCGCGACTCCGACGGACTCGTGGCGGCTCTAGATGAATGGATGCTACGAGCGAGGAAGTGAGCAGGCGGAAGCGAGGCGGCGGCTGAGTTCACGGTTGGGCGGCGAAAGCGCGGCGACGACGATGGCGGCGCAGATGGGGTTGGAGGCTCAAGCACGGCTGGACACCCAACCATGGTTACGGGCGCTGGGCTGTCCAAACAAGCAAGGACAAAGTAGCTGCATGAGTTGCTGGGAGCTAGGCAGGATGATGGAGCAACAAGCATGTTGACAAGGCGGAGCCTGGGGAGCCTAAAACAGGGAGGCGCGAGGAGGAAAACAAGGGAAAGAGAGGTGGTGGCGCTATGAGGCGAGGCCCGGGTGGCTGAGGTGGCCGAGGGGAGAGGCCCGCGGCGGAGGCTAAGCGGGCGTGGCTAGAACGGTAAATGCTGTGGCGTGATGAAGTCGAGGAGCCAAATAAGGGAGAGGCCGGGAAGAGAAAACAAGAGAGAAGGGAGGTCGATAGCGACCGGAGGCGCATAAGGCAGCTGGGCCGCGGTGGTGGCAAGGTGAAGGGAAAGGAAGGAGAAAAGAAGAAGAAAGAAGAAGAAGAAAAGAAGAAAGAAAAAGAAAAGAAAGAGAGAGAAGAAGGAGGATGCATGGGGCGAGATGGGGGAAGGGACGTCTTGGGGAGGTGGCGGTGAGAGAGAGAGAGAGATGGACAAAAGTAAAATTTTGTTCTCGAGTGCGATCCAATGGCCATAATTCGATCTCGTGAGCTTGATCCAACGGTTCACGAAAATCTCTAATTAAAAATTAGGAGAAAGGGCCAAAAGATAACAACTAAAATATACTACGAGGGAGGTCTAATAGTCCAAATCAGCACCCGGTCTGAAATTTCACTTTTCATTTATCCCGAGGCAATATTGATTTGGCCATAATAATATCGATCATTTGTCCAATTAAATTCATCACGAAATTCTTAGAAATTCGCCATCGAGTTCGGGCTCTAAATAACGACTAAATTCGATCGAAGTGCGATTCTAGCGAAATCTCTAATTTAAAAATATAACCCAAGAGTGATCGAGTTCTGGGTGAGATTTTATTATAAATGCACCTTGACGAAATACACATTTTATAAATCATAAAAATGGGTGAAATTCGGAATGTCACAACTCTTCCCCTTTATAAAAATTTTGTCCTCGAAATTTACAAATATTCAAACAAATGGGGATATTGGTGTTGCATTAGCTCTTCGCTTTCCCATGTTACACCTTCGGTTCCATGATGCTTCCAAATTACTTTGACCATCGTAATTGTATTGTTCCGTAACATTCGTTCTATTCTATCCTCGATCCTTATTGACCTTTCCACATACGATATTCTGTCTCCACGTCTATTTCTTCATAATTCAGCATGTGGGTCGGATCCAGTTCATACTTCCTTAACATAGACATGTGGAACACATTGTGAATTTGAGATAAATTCGGGGGGTAGTGGGAGATGATAGGTCGGGGTGCCAATTCTCTCTAAGACCTCAAATGGACCCATGTACCTCGGGCTCAATTTCTCTTTCTTGCCAAACCGTGACAATCCTCTCTTGATGATACTTTGAGGAGAATATAGTCCCCCACTTGGAATTCTAAAGGCCTACATTTCCGGTCAGCATAATTCTTTTGGCAGCTTTGAGCGGTCTTAAGCTTATCCCGAATCACCTTGATTTGTTTTCGATCGATCGCTTGAACCAACTCGAGACCTATGATGCTCCTCTCACCAACTTCATCCTAACAAACCGGTGTTTTGCAAGCTCGCCATACTGCGCGCCTCAAATGGTGTCATTTCGATTCTACGCTAATAGCTATTGTTGTAGGCAAATTCAACTAAATACAACTGTACCTCCCAACTACCTTTAAAATCCAATACACATGCCCGCAACATATCTTCCAAAGTCTGAATTGTCCTTTTAGATTGGCCATCCGTTTGGGGGTGATAGGCCGTGCTAAACTGTAACTTCGTTCCTAATGCCGTATGAAGACTTTTCCAAAAAGCGGCGATAAACTTGAGATCACAGTCTAAGGTAATTGTCATTGGCACTCCGTAAAGACGGACTATTTATCATGCGTATATCTCGACATACATTTCCAAGGCGAAATCCTTTTGCACCGATAGAAAATATGCTGACTTTGTCAATCGGTCGATTACCACCCATATTGAATCATGGCCCTTCCGACTCCTCGGTAATCCCATTACAAAGTTCATAGTGGCGTGTTCCCACTTCCACTTAGAGATTTTCAATGGCTGTAATATTCCACTTGGCTTGTAATGACGTGCCTTCACTTGTTGGCATGTTAAATACTTAGCCACTTGCTTGGCTATATCCACATTCATGTCATTCCACCAATAATGCTGTCACAAGTTTTGATACATCTTTGTACTACGGATGAACACATCAGAATCGCTGGTGAGCTTCTAACAAATTCTCCTCCTTCAATTCTGCATCACCGGCACGCATAAAGCGTCCATGGAATTTTAGAATCCTATCCTCGGATACCTGAAAGTCCAATTTCCTTTTTGTGACATCCATACCCAGAATCTTACGAAACTCCAAGTCCGTCCATTGTAAATCCTTAATCTTAGTTTGGATTTCTGGCTCAATCCTCAATCTTTGCAAGCAAGCTCGAGACATGACTTACTTCAAACTTAAATTCCAAATCCGAACTCCCTCCAACAGAGTCCATTCCTTAACCATCATATCGTGATACTCGATTTCCGGCTCGGTGCATCTGCTACTTTATTAGCTTTTTCGGGATGATACATAATCTCGCGGTCATAGTCCGTGAGGAGTTCCATATAATAGCGCTGTCTCATATTCAACTCATTTTGGGAGAATAGGTACCTTAAACTTTGATGGTTCATATAAATCTGAAATTTCTACCTACACGGTAGTGTCTCCAAATCTTAAGGCGAAGATAATCGTGGCTAATTCCAAGTCGTGCATTGGATAATTCAGCTCATGCGGTCTCGATTGTCATGATGTGTATGCCACTACTCTTCCGTGTTGCATTAGCATGTATCCCAATCCTCTTAGTGACGCGTCCTTTGTAAATCTCATATCCTCCTAGACCTAACAGGATTGTCAATCTTGGAGCGGTTGTCAATCTCTACTTTAACTCTTGGAAACTCCTTTCGCACTTGTTCGTTCATTCAAACCTCATCCTCTTCTTTAGTAACGGCGTCAGCGGCATCGCTAATGCGAAAACCTCTCCACTAAGCGTTTGTAATAACCAGCTAGGCCCAAGAAGCTCCGAACCTCGGTTACTATTGTCGACCTCGGCCAATTTATAATGGCTTCAATCTTTTGCGGATCCTTTGCAATTCTTTCTCCGGATACCACATGTCTTAAGAATACTACTACGTGAAGCCGAAGTCGCACTTACTAAATTTAATGGAGTAGTCACACAAAGCATAATTTCAAGCGATTTTGGCTCAATCCTAGACAATTTAATGAATTGCTCGGATATAAACGAATGCCACGCCCCCGGATCAAATAAAGCATATGCAACATGGTCACAGGAGAGAGACCGTACTGTGACCATGCTAGGCACGCCCTCGACTTCCCTCTTTGCCATTGTATATACTTACTCTTGGGCCGACAAACCTATTTCGATTGACCGATTGAATAGCTCCAAACTGGTTTCCATTCGGGGTAGCGATGGCGAGCGCAAGCGACCCAACTCGTCTGTTATTAAGGCACCTCTTGAACCGATGGCCCATTCCACCACATATAAAACACGCCCACCCTTTTTTTTTTATTAAGCGCAATGGAAAGGAAGGAGAAAAGGAAGAAGAAGAAGAGAAGAAAAGAAGAAATAAAAGAAAAGAAAAAGAGAAAGAGAAGGACAAGATGCATGGGGGGGAGAGGGGGAAGGGACGTGCGAGGGGAGGTGACCGGTGAGAGAGAGAGAGAGAGAGGGACAAAAGTCAAAATTTGTCCTTGAGTGCGATCCAACAGCCATAATTTGATCTCGCGAGCTTGATCCAACGATTCACTTAAAATCCCTAATTAAAAATTAAGAAAATGGGCCAAAAGATAATAACTAAAACACACTACGATGGAGGTCTACTAGTCCAAATCTATATCCGGTCCAAATTTCACTTTTCACTTATCTCGGGCAATATTGAGGCTGGCCACAATAATATTAACACCATCCAATTAAATTGGTCACAAAACTCTCAGAAATTCGACACCAAAGTTCGAGCTTTAAATAATGGCCAAATTCGATTGATTTGCAATTCTAGCGAAATCTCTAATTTAAAAATATAACTCAAGAGTAATCAATTCGGGTGAGATTTTATTGTAAGCGATTGACGAAATGTCACGCCCAAGACCCCACGGGCGCCACATCCCTCGCAAAGGTCGATTGAGTGCGACGTCCCGGTCGCGATGCCCAACATAGAGATTAAAGCACATGCGAAAGTAATACAATACCGAACAATTTAAAACTACGAAACCAAGGATAGCCATGCAACAAACAACATGAAATGATATACACTTGCATTGATAATCGGAAACCATATACATCATCCATTTACAGCTTGCGCTCAAAAATCAAAAGCGGGTCAATGGCCATTCTTGGCAAAAGGGTAAAATAGGGGTGGGTCTACTACAAAGAGGCGGGGCTCGGTCAAAAAGGTTCTAGCCCTACCCAGTGCGAGACTAAAGCTAAACCCTCACGGTACCGGTCCAAGGTCAAAATCAGAAACTCGAGAAGATGAAGAGCTATCGAGGGCATCTCCTCCGAGAATCGATGAGTAATTTCCCCGGACTTTGCCTCTCTGCCTCCTCCTCCCGAGTCCATATCCTCGGGCTCGGCCTCTAGTCTTTGGATCCTCCTCGATCGGCTCCGGCTCTTCATCATCCGACTCCATACACTCCGGCCGTTCCCATCAGCTGGCTCAAGTCTATCCGTCCGGGCTTATCCATCTCGTACTCTCCGGGTATGCCATTTAGAACTTGCACTCTCCTCGGTGAAGAACCGGGATCGGTCACTTCTCATCGGGACACGGGGGTACCTCGTGCCCAGTCCGGTAAGCAAGGACATCAAAAGTTCGGAGAGGACTATACTCTTGAGACTATCCTTGAAGCACCAAGCTACATATTCGTGGGTCCGATAATATGTTTTCCCCATATCTACCCATACTAAGGTATAATATCTAATATCGACTTCCCGTTCCCTACAGGGGTGTACCGTCCTCGTCCTTTCGATCGATGCGAAATCCCAAAACGTCTTTGAAACTTGGGCATCTCAAGGTTGGGGGTTTGAAAAAATTGGGCTCATACAACGATGAGAATAATCTTAGTGAGTAGGCTCCCTAAACCTAAACTAGGCTAACATGCACCTCTTGACGAGCACTAAACAATCGTACAAGTAGAAACACAATTGACTCGGGCCCTCAAGCCCAAATCTAGCACTTATTTGACCCTGCGGGTTAGGCACCACATAAATTCACAACAATAGCACGGGGATCCAATCACGGCACGTATACAAACATCACTTTCAGCCCTTGACGCATGTCATGCATATGCTCATGCTCACGTCTATGCTCAAGTCTCATCAATGCATTTCGCACACTTACACTCTCGCACATTTGTAGTTACCAATTTCCCGACCCACGTAAAAACGCATCAGGTCTAATAGTTTGAGATTGATCTTGGCCCATGTAAAACGCATCGGGCTCATGACATACAACCCGATGTAAAACGCATCAGGCTGGTCATCTTCCGGTAATCCGGGTATTGTCCCGCGTAACACGCATGGGATAGGTTCACTATCCGCATAAAACGCATCAGAATTTTATGTGATCACACATTCACATACACCGGTTATTATCTGAACCCCGCGTTAAACGCATCAGGGCATTTTAGGCGATCACATGCTTATGTCATTTGTGCGCACTCGGATATGCACATGTGATGCCAATGCTCAAGGTACACACTCAGGGCTACAACGTTCACACTTGGGCATGCAAGAAGTTCACAGTGAGCATCCAATTGCAAACACCACGTATTCAATTCATGATGCAACATGCTCAATTCACATTTCAATATGCCCCACCAATATCTTAGCACGACCATGAAAGCAATTCAAAACACTCTTGCATGATACACGATTCACACATATAAATCGCACAATTAGATCAACATGAATCCACGCAATCGAGGCCCGCCAACCTACTCCATTCTTAGTCACACTAGGCACATGACACGGCATCCCAAAATTAATCGCTACCAAAGGTAATTCAGCCACCTAATCCGTCAATTTAACATTCCTGATAATTGCACCATCAAACCCAAA
Organism: Syzygium grande; assembly: GCA_024733475.1. Lineage (NCBI taxonomy): Eukaryota > Viridiplantae > Streptophyta > Magnoliopsida > Myrtales > Myrtaceae > Syzygium > Syzygium grande. Next base: position 229,285 of record JAMXDD010000030.1, read on the forward strand.
ATCGATCGCGCCTCGCCCAATTCGGTCTTGGTATGGACAGCCTCCACACGGGCCACTCTAGGCCAATAAATCTCCTCAAAATACTCCATTTGGCTCCCCAAAATATCGCCCAAATCAGCCACCACGAGGACCACATTAGGTGCGCTCTATAATCCACAATTGAACCCGAACTTAACCCGAACTCGGGCCAATTCAATCCAACACTTCCAGCCGACACACAACACATTCTTAGCCTCTAAATCTCATTAAAATCATCACTAGAAACCACCATATCAGCAACAATGACAGCCCCTAACATCCTCCACAATTTAACCCCTAAATAACCCTAATCAACCCCTAAAACTCATCTAGAAATGCAATTTAGTCTAATTAGGGCTTAGGGTGGAACTCACCTAGATTCCTAGGCTTCAAACAGGGCTGGGCAAGTGGCGAGGGCGGCTGGGTAGCGGTGGATCCGGGCCGGAATAGTGACAGCGAGCGGCTGCTCCGGCGAGGCCCTTGAGCTGCCGAGAAAGAGAGAGGGAGCGGGAAAGGGAGAGACACGGCTGGAGGGAGAGGAAGGGGGATGGAATGGTGGTGGCGGGGTGAGGCTAGCTAGGACGGGCGGCCTCGGCGAGCATCACCGGCGGTGGCGGTGGCGGTGTTCTCGGGGCACGCGGGCCGGGGAGAGAGGGAGAGGGAGTTCACGGGAGAGGGGAAGAGAGGGGATGGCCGATGGTGGTGATGGTGGAATGAGGGAGAGAGAGAGAGAGAGTCTAGAGAGTGTATAGAGTGAGTAAGATAGTGGAGTTGGTGACTAACTTTCCTATAATGACCAACTTGCCCCTAATCCAAGGGCTTGGATTAAAACTAAACAAAATATCTAGGAGCATTAGGGACCAAGATTTTCAGCATTATTGGGCTGAAATATACTAATATAAAACCCCAAAATATGACCCAAATAATCCAAAATTCGTAACCCTAAAATTAGGCCTAGGGGCAAAGCGGTAATTTTTAGTTCGGGTCAAATTTCCAATTTTGGCTTTATCGATCCCAAATATGTGTGGCCACATAAAAATAGCGTCGTCCTTGCAAAATAGTCGCGTCGCCCACAAAATTCGACACCGAAATCCAAATTCAATTCCACAATCGATTTAGCTTAATTTTCGGTTTAACGTCTCTCACTAATGGTTTATTTTTAGGGGTTACGCTTATCGACTTAAGGCTACTCGAGTCATGACGGTCCCAATTTCCCAGAGAACACGAGGATTTATCGTTAGTCCCAAGGGTCGCGATCGTCCGAATGTATTCGGGATTGTTCGTTCTTGGCGTACTCTTGGTTGGGTGGAATCACTCTCTATCCGATCATATCGTCGATCGAACCCAATCCATCACTCTCCTTAGACCGGCCCACATTGGTACAAAATACTCCCTCGTCGCTTCTCGGAATTGGACTCAATTCATGGTCACGTTTCTAGGTCCACGTACCGTTTTTTCTAATTAGCCTTTCCCTATTGGTCAGTATCCCGAGAATTATCAGTTCCGGGCGAGACTCACTAAAATGAAATGAGAAATACATCAATTTCATTGATCACGGAAGTGAGTCGAAATTCAGGACGTTACAACTTTTCCCTCCTTACAAAAATTTTGTCCTCGAAATTTACAATCCAAACCCAACTACTCAAATAAATGGGGTGCCGACGTCGCATTACTTCCTCACTTTCCTAGGTGGCGCCTTCCGTTTCATGATGTTCCTAAACAACTTTGACTAACAGAATCGTCTTATTTCTCAAAACCTGCTCCTTTACGTCCTCGATTCGCCACCGGCTTTTCCACGTCACGATATTCTATCGTCCACGTCTACTACCTCATGATTCAGATCGTGGGTCGGATCCGGTTCTTATTTCCTCAATATCGACACGTGGAAGGCGTTATGAACTTGCGAAAAATTTGGTGGCAAAGCTAGACAATAGGCCAACATTCTATTCCTTTCTAAAATCTCGAACAGGTCTATATACCTTGGACTTAGCTTTCCTTTCTTGCCAAACCGAGACAGTTCTCTCATTGGTGAGATATTAAGAAATACATGGTCGCCAACACGAAACTCCAACGGCCTACACCTTCGGGTTCGCATAACTTTTTCCTGACGGCTCGAGCTGTTCTTAGCCTTTTCCGGATAATCTTTCTTGTTTTCACCAACTGCTGAACCAGTTTCGGACCCCGTTATACTTCTTTCCCCACTTCATCCCAATACAACGGTGTTCTCTTGACGCCTGCTATAAAGTGCTTTAAATGGTACCATTCCAATACTCGCTAAAAGCTGTTATAGTAGGAAAATTCCACAAAATGCAACTGTTCTTCCCATTTGCCCTAAAAATCTAATACACACGCCCAAAAAGATATTCTCTAGAGTCTAAATAGTTCTCTCAGATTGGCCATCCGCTCACGGATGATAGGTTGTCTTGAATTGCAACTTGGTTCCCATGGCTAATTCTGAGACTTTTCCAAAAATTTGGTAAACCGGGGATCGTGGTCTCAAGTCATTGATACTGGTACTCCATGAAGACGGACTATCGTCGCACATATAAGTCTACAAACCTTTCTAGCTCAAGTCCTTTTGCACCGTCGGGGGAAGTGCGCCGACTTGGTCAATGTCTACTATTACCCAAATGGAGTCGTGTCCCTCTGGCTTCTTGGCAGTCCCATTACAAAATCCATGGTAATATGCTCCCATTTCCATTCTCGGGATTTCCAATGGCTGTAACATTCTACCAGGCTTACAATGCTGTGCCTTCATTTGTTGGCATGTCAAACACTTGGCCACGTGCTTGGCCATGTCCACTTTCATCCCATTCCACCAATAGTGCTGTCGAAGGTTCGGTATATTTTTCGTGCTGCCTAGGTGAATGCTATAATTGCTCCTATGAGCTTCCGATAGAATTTCTTCCTTAAGTCCCAAATCATCAGGCATGCACAAACGTCCTCGAAACTTGAGAATTCCATCCTCGGACACATGGAAGTCCGGTTTCCTCTTAGTGTCATCCATACCCAGAATTTTCTGAATCTCAAAGTCCGTAGACTGCAACACTTTAATCTTGGCTTGCACTTCCGACTCAATTCTTAATGTCGCCATCAAACTAGAGAGGTGTCCTACCTCAAACTTAAATTCTGAGTCCCGCACTCCTTCCAATAAAATCCTTGACTAATAAATGCGTGATGCTCGATTTTTGACTTAAGGCATCCGCCACCCGGTTGGCCTTTCCAGGGTGATACAATATGTCACAATCATAGTCTTTCAGCAATTCTATCTAATGCCTCCGCCTCATATTCAGTTCCTTTTGCGAGAATAGATACTTAAGGCTCTTATGGTTAGTGTAGATTTAGAACTTTTCTCCACATAAATAATGCCTCCAAATTTTAAGCGTGAAAATGATTATTGCCGGTTCAAGTCATGGGTCGGGTAGTTCATCTCATGAGGCCTTAATTGTCGCAATGCATAAGCGACCACTCTCTCATGTTGCATTAGTACGCATCCTAATCCTTTGAGCAAAGCATCGCTATAGATCTCATACGCCTTGATCCTGAAGGAATAGTCAACACTTTTGGTGCTATCGTCAATCTTTGTTTCAACTCCTGAAAATTTTCTTCGCACTTCTCTGTCCACTCAAACTTAGTCTCTTTTTTAAGCAACTTCGTCAATAGAGTAGCTATCATTGAGAATCTCTTCACAAATCGCCGCTAATACCCTACCGGTCCTAAGAAACTCCAAACCTTAGTAATCTGTCACTAGCCTCGACCAATCCATCAACGCTTCAATCTTTGTTGGATCCACGGAGATTCCTTTTTCGAAAATTATGTGCCCAAAAATGCTAACACGGTTCAGCCAAAACTCGTACTTGCTAAACTTAGCATAAAGTCGTGCTCCCCTTAACGTCTGAGAATCTTTTCCAAGTGTGTCTCATGTTTCTTGGGACTTTTTGAATACACTAGAATATCATCAATAAAGACAATGACGAACTAGTCTAAGAATTCCTTAAATACCCGGGGTTCATTAAGTCCATGAAGGCAGTAGGGGGCATTCGTAGTCCAAAACAGCATTATTGTGAACTCATAGTGTCCATACCTCGTCCTGAATGCGGTCTTTGGAATATCCTCTTTTTGAATTCTTAACTAGTGATATCCCATCCTCAGATCAATCTTAGAAAATACCGAAACTTCTTGCAATTGATCGAACAGGTCGTCAATCCTTGGGAGGATACTTATTCTTGATCGTCACTTGATTCAGTTGACGGTAGTCGATACATAGTCTTAACGACCCATCTTTCTTCCCGGCGAATAATACCGATGCTCCCCATGGAGACGCACTCGATCGGATAAAACCTTTATCTAGCAGTTCCCGTGATCCGAACCTTAAGTTCTTTCAACTCCGACAACGACATCCTATAAGGCGGCTCGAGATTAGCTCGGGTCCTAGGTGCCAACTCGATGACTAATTCCACTTCTCTTTCGGTGGTAATCCCGGCAATTCCTAAGGAAAATGTCGGATATTTGCATACCACCGCTATATCCTCTAGCCGCATTTCTTCCGCTATCGAATCAACTACATCGGCTAAATACCCTTGGCAGCCCTCATCCAACAACTTAGTTGCTTCCACAGATGAAACCCAAGGGATTAAGGTTCCTCATCCACTCCCTACAAACTCGAATCTAGGTATTTAGCCAGGTTAAATCGAATCACCCTGCCATCTGAGTCCATTATGGCATTCCTGCTTGACTAACCAATTCATGCCCACAATCAAATCAAAATCATACATTGGCAATATAGCTAAATCTATCTTGCTTTCACGCCAAGAATTATTATCTCACAATTCAGGCATCCTAACGATATGCATATCTTATCCATTAATGGCGTAGTCACACACAATTGCACTTCTAACAAGACAGGTTTTAATTCAGCCAATTCAACAAATTGAGCAGATACAAAGGAGTGCGACGCCCCCGGATCAAACAAGGCATATACTACATGATGGCACAGAGAAACCGTGCACTGGATCACGCTTTTGGTGCATTCTCAATCTCCCTTTGCATCATGGCGTATACCGTCCTTATGCCAGCGACCTGTTCATAATAGTGGTGGGAATTCCATACCGATTCCCAACTCGGGGTTGTTATAGTTGCATTAGGGTTTCGGGCGTTCTTTGGGGCAATTCTTAATTTGATGGTCCATACTCCCGTGATTTGAAACCGGGCGCGGTCTAATTTGACGGTCACCTTTTCAACCTCAAGACACCCTAACACTTCAAGGCCTTCTCGGTTCCTCAATCCAACGGGGCGCGGGTCTGGGGTCACCTTTGTTGTTGAACTGTGGCTTTAATTTCAAGAACTGCTCAACCAACTTAGACTTGCCTGATCACATTTACGAACACGGGATTGGATTTTCCTGATTCCCTTGATTCCTATTATTTCCGTTGTTCCCATTTGCCCCATTAGCAAAGAATGATGGCAGCCTCAATAGCAATGGCAATCATGGCATCTCTTTCTAGGCTAGCCTACCCCTCAAAATTCTAGCTTCCTCAAGAGCCCTTAAAATTCCATCCACCCTTGGGTCCCTCGGCAACTCTCACTTGCGGTTCTACACGATCCGGCTCATGACCTCGGCCTCTACCTCTACCACGGCCTCGACCTCTACCCCTTCCTTGGCTACTCATCTTCTTAAATCGCACGCTCACCTACCTGCTATAATCCCATCCAAGAATTAGAGACCTAAACCAAACTAAACCAGTCTAAGGTCCTAGGTGGAACTCAACATAATAGCAAGTCAAGCAACCAGCATGTGGTTGAGCATAAATAGCACGAGACTTCAATCAAGGGATACGTGTACTTTCCTCGGGTCCCGCAAGACCGCACCTTTACAAAAGTTAGTTCATATAAGCACTCAATCCAAACACGCATGTCGGAGGTACACTTAGTACACCAGGTCTCCCCATCGATACCTAAGGTCATCGCTCCTCATAACTCCAAGTTTCGACCTAATTCGACCGAAATGACCTTGCTCTAGTACAAAAAGCGAACGAGGATGTCATGCCCCGCACCGCATTTACGCTACCACATCCCTCGCAGGTCGATTCTTAGTACGAAGTCCCAGGACGCGTCGCCGACCCAATGCCCAACATAGAGATTAAAGCACATGCGGAAGTAATACAATACCCGAACAATTTAAAATCACAAAACCAAGGATAGCCACACAACGAACAACATGAACAAATATACACTTGCATTGATACTGGGAACCATAGAATAATCCATTTACTGCTTGCGCTCAAAAATCAAAAGCGGTTCAATGACCACTATTGGCAAAAAGGGATAAGTGGCACGAGGGTCAGTCTACTACTAAAGGTGGGGCTCCGGTCAAAAAGGTACTGGCCCTACCAGTCTGAAACTAAAGCTAAACCCTACAATGCCCAGTCCGGGTCGGAATTAGAAGACTCAGAAGATGAAGAGCTATCAGGCATATCCTTCTCGAGGAATCGGCGAGTCGGCTCGGGACTCTGACCTCTGCTGACCTCCTCCTTTGAGTCCATATCCTCAGGCTCGGTCTCTGGTATGGGATCCTCCTCGATCGGCTCCGACTTTTCATCATCCGGCTCCATCGGCTCCGGAACATCGTTCCAGTCAGCTAGCTCCAAGTCTATCGAATCGAGCTCATCCACCTCATACTCTTATGGATGCCATTGGAACTTGCCTCTCCTCAGCTGAAGAGCTAGGATGATCACCTCTCCATTGGGACACCAGATTACCTCGTGCCTAGTCAGTAAACGGGACATCAAAAGTTTGAGAGGACCATACTCTCCGAGACTATCCTTGAAGCACCAAGCTACATATTCGTGGGTCCGATAATATATTTCCTCCACATCCACCCATACTAAGGTATAATATCTAATATATGACTCCCGTTCCCCACGGGGTGTACTGCCCTCGCTCGCTTGATCCGATCACGGAATCCCAAAAATGTCTTGGAACTTGAGGGCATCTCAAGGTTGGGGGTCCGAAAAAAATTAGGTTTATACAACGATGAGAATAATCTCGATAAGTAGGTTCCCTAAACCTAAACTAGACTAACATGCACCTCCTAACGAGCACTAAACAATCGCACAAGTAGAAACACAATTGACTCGGACCCTCAGGCCCAAATCTAGCACTTACTTGATCCTGCAGGTTAGGCACCACATAAATTCACAACAATAGCACAGGATTCAATCACGGCACATATACGAACATCACTCAGCCGCAACGCATGTCATGCATATGCTCATGCTCACGTCTATGCTCAAGTCTCATCAATGCATTTTGCACACTTGCACTCTCATGCATTTGCAGTTACTAATTTAACCGACCCACGTAAAATGCATCAAGTCTAACAGTTTGAGATCGATCTTCGCCCGCGTGAAACACAACAGGCTCATGACACATAACCCGCATAAAACGATCAGGTTGATCATCTTCCGATGTCTGGGCATCGTCCCGCATAACATGCATTAGGACGGGTTCACTACCCCGTGTAAAACGATCAGGGGTTTTATGTGATCACACATTCACATACACTAGTTATTATCTGAACCCCACGTTAAATGCATTAAGGCATTTTAGGTGATCACTGGCGTATGTCATTCGCGGCGCTTTCGGATATGCACATGTGATGCTAATGCTCAAGGTACACACTCAGGGCTACAACGTTCACACTTGGGCATGCAAGAAGTTCACAGTGAGCATCCAATTGCAAACACCACGTATTCAATTCATGATGCAACATGCTCAATTCACATTTCAATATGCCCCACCAATATCTTAGCACGACCATGAAAGCAATTCAAAACACTCTTGCATGATACACGATTCACACATATAAATCGCACAATTAGATCAACATGAATCCACGCAATCGAGGCCCGCTAACCTACTCCATTCTTAGTCACACTAGGCACATGACACGGCATCCCAAAATTAATCGCTACCAAAGGTAATTCAGCCACCTAATCCGTCAATTTAACATTCCGGTAATTACATCATTAAACCCCAAATCGATCATGCCTCGTCCAATTCGGACTTGGTATGGACAGCCCCACACAAGCCACTCTAGGCCAATAAATCTCCTCAAAATACTCCATTTGGTTCCCCAAAATATCGCCCAAATCAGCCACCACGAGGACCACATTAGGTGCGCTCTATAATCCACAATTGAACCCGAACTTAACCCGAACTCGGGCCAATTCAATCCAACACTTCCAGCCGACACACAACACATTCTTAGCCTCTAAATCTCATTAAAATCATCACTAGAAACCACCATATCAGCAACAATGACAGCCCCTAACATCCTCCACAATTTAACCCCTAAATAACCCTAATCAACCCCTAAAACTCATCTAGAAATGCAATTTAGTCTAATTAGGGCTTAGGGTCGAACTCACCTGGATTCTTAGGCTTCAAACAAGGCTGAGCAAGTGGCGAGGATGGCTGGTTAGTGATGGATCCATCCTTGAACAGTTGGAGCGGCGCAGTGCCTTGGCGAGGCCCTTGAGCAGCCGAGAAAGAGAGGGAGCGAGAGAGGGAGAGACAGCTGGAGGGAGAGGAAGGGGACGGAATGGTGATGGCGGGGTGAGGATGGCTAGGATGGGCGGCTCGGGTGAGCAGCACCGCGGTGGCGGTGGGGGGGCTCCAGAGAAGTGGTGGCCGGAGAGAGAGGGAAAAGGAGTTCATGGGAGAGGGGAGAGAGGATGGCGGTGGTGGTGATGGTGGAATGAGGGAGAGAGAGAGAGTCTATAGAGTGTATAGAGTGAGTGAGATAGTGGGGTTGGTGACTAACTTTCCTATAATGACCAACTTGCCCCTAATCCAAAGATATCTTATTAGTAATATTAGCTTCCAACTTTCAAAAACCTGCATTCAAGAGCGCATGTATATATATAAAATGATTTTTGAGGAATTGCATTGGATTGAAGATTCTAGTTTATCCAATTGTTTTCCTATGGTATGAAGGTGTTGATTAGAATAATTATTTTGTTTAACAATCTTTTTTTTATACCTATGCCTTCCATTTTTGAAGATGTTTTAAAAGGGAAGCAATGATTTCATTTCTTGGTGCTGTAATTTTATCTTTCTAAATGGAGGATGATTAGATTCAACAACTTGGCCATTATCTAATTTCCATTTATAAAACTGGTCTAAAACACATATTCTTTTTTGCTTTTAAAAATTCTTCTTGAACCAATCAAAAAGAACAATTGAATTTCATGGTTGTGCACATTTTCATAGTAATCTTTTTTTGATTTGTCTAGCCGGTCTTTGAAGTTGGCAAAGACCTAAATGCTCAGTGAAGATGCTTACTTGAACTTAAAACTAGAAAAAAATTTTAATAGAAAATTTTATAAGAAAAAGGACCAAAAGAAAAATTTTGAAAATCCTAAACCTCAAAAGGATTTTTCAAAGATATTAAATGTTATAACTGTGGGAGGAAAGGTCAAACTTCCAGATTTTGTAAAATCAGTAAAAATTAAATGAACTAGATTTAGATGAAGAGACTCTTAATCAACTTAGTCAAATTATGGCTGAAACTGATAGCACCTCTTTTGATGAATCTATTGAGAAAAATGGTCTTGGTCAATGATATCGAAACCACTTCCTCAAAAAGAAGATGAAGAAACCACTTTTGAAATCAATGTTTTAACAAAAGATGAGGAAATCCTCCTACAAACCATTGATCAAATAACTGATTATGAAACAAAAATTAAATATTTAAATAGTCTTCAACCTCTAAAACCTATTCCTATTATGATAGTCCTTATAATATTTCCACTATCCTTAGTAAAGGAAACAAAATAGCTTATAAACCCATTTCTATAAATGACCTTAATCGAGAAATCAGTCATCAAAAACAAGAAATTCAAAATCTCGGGATTGCCCAAGTCAACATGCAAAAGAAATTTGAGAAATTAAATCGAATTTTATCAAAGGAAAAGAAGAGATTGAAGAACTTAGTCATTCTGAACCAAACTTTCTACTAATGCTCTCCGAGATAACATCCAGAAAATGGATAACCAATATTACCATAAAAATTAATAATGAAATTATTTTAGAAACGACAACACTTTATGATACAGGAGCAAACCTCAACTACATCAAAGAAGGGCTCATGCCCACTAAATATTTTGAAAAAAATAACCTAATCACTCAAATCAGCATCGGAAAAGAACTAAATATTAGTTATAAAATTCTAGAAGCTAAAATTGTGAAGCATCCAATTTCTTACAAAACTCATTTTCTTCTTGTTAAAAACATCAAACAAAATGTCATTTTGGAAACACCTTTCATAGGCCTAATACAACCTTTTAAAATTACTAATAAAGGCATTGAAACCAAAACTTTAAAAAGAAAATATGCTTTGAATTCATATCAAAACCCCAAACCAAAAATCTGCATATTCTGCAAGAACAATCTATTTCTGAAATAAATTGTATTATCCAAAACAAAGAAACCCATCTTCAATATTTAAAAGAAGATCTTGAACACAAGAAGATTGAGTGAAATCTTTCTCAAACAAATGTTCATAGAAAAATTGCTAATCTCAAAATTCATATAGAAGATTCCATATGTTCAACTATTCCTAATGCTTTTTGGTCAAGAAAATGTCACATAATTGATCTACCTTATGAACCCGAATTTTCTAGGATAAACATCCCCACTAAGGCTAGACCTTCCCAAATGAATCATGAAGTTTTAAGTTTCTCTCAAAAGGAAATCCAAGAACTTCTTGATAAAAATCTCATTAGCAAAAGTCAGTCGCCTTGGGGTTGCTCGGCTTTCTATGTTAAAAAATGATGAACTAGAAAGAGGAGTTCCAAGACTGGTTATTAACTATAAACCTTTAAATACAACCTTAAAATGGATAAGATATCAAATCCTAATAAAAAGGATTAATTAAATAGACTTCATAATGCGAAAATATTTTCCAAATTTGATATGAAATCTGGATTCTGGTAAATTCAGATTAATGAAAATGACGGATATAAAATTGCTTTTACTATCTCGTTTGGATAATATGAATGGAATGTCATGTCATTTGGTCTGAAAAATGCCCATTCTGAATTTCAAAGAATTATAGATACTCTTTTTAAGCTCATTCTGCACTTAAGATGATTTCCTTCGTGGAAGTCTTTCTATAGATCTTTGTGTTAGATGTGCTCCGGCAATAAAACCTAGTTAGGTAGTGAGACCGTTGGTCAGCATCATTTGAGATCTATTTGAAAGAAAAAAGTAGTTTTTGTAATGAATTTATTAAGAAAATCCATGTCTTCTTCTAGTTCTATATCACAAATGTCCTTAGACCAAGGACCTATAAATAGAGAATAAATTAGTATAGAAGATTTTAATAAATTTATAGAAAATTG
>JAMXDD010000031.1:0-227725 GCA_024733475.1 Syzygium grande
TAGGAATCAATCAATGTTGATACTCTAATATTAGTTGTGGATTAGGTTGTGTCGGAAAAACCGATCTTCACTATACTTAAGTAGTCATAATGTCTTGCTAGAGATCGCTTATGACTTGTGGACCAAAAGGTTTTGAGCACCTTTGCTAATGTTTAGTGAACCTCTGTGGTAAGCACACAATAGCGAACGGTTTAATATTTTCTATCGCCTTGATCTACTTAAAAAGTAGATTTTAATTTATTCTCTTATTTAAATTATCTATGCGGGTATGGCGTTATGAGATAACGATTAAACGTGGGCCCAAATCTCCCGCCCACTTATTTTAATTCCGCTAGATAATGAAGCTATATAAATAGATAGAGAATCATTCTCTGTCTAGGGTTTTTTCGATATGGTATCGAAAATCAAAAGGCGTTGAAAAAAAGAGAACTTCAAGATCTTTCGTTAGTATGGATCGTTGGAGAATTCCGTTCGTGTGTGTGGATACCGGTAGAGGCGCAATACTTGGGGCGCTAATCCGCATAACAATCGGGTTGTCGATTTATCTTCGATCTCTGCAAAAGATGCGTTTCAAATTTCTTTTCGATTTGAATATACACATATTGTCGACAACTTTGAGGTTTTGTGTGGCTTGGAGATGATCGAGTTGAGATGGTCCAATTTCGCGTTCGATGATATCTGGCCACTTCATTGTCAATGGCTAGTTGGCACTTTCAATGAGGTGTCGTGAGTTTTAAATAAAGAAAGAGAATTAGGTTGACCCTCTCTCAGTTTTGACCTTAGGAAGTAGGTGGTTCTTTTTAATGTGATTGTGCCATATCGGCGGTCCTTAAAGCACTTCATCAATTTCCATCCGGTTTTGCATCCATCCGTAAGTTATGTAACTTTCGGTGATTGATTTCAGGGCGAGTCGATTTCAAAATACTGGGATCGGGAAGAGAACTGATCCGGCTCTACTCGAAAACCGGCCCATTTTATGTTTTGGGTAAAAAAACAAATTCTATAATAAAATATAAAAATTGCACAATTTCACTATAGAAACATTTGTTGGTTCAAGTGAAATATATCGTTATTTCTTACCATGGCTCAATTCTTGATCGGTGGAAAAGTTTCTTTTTTCGAAAGAAGATTCAAAATCAGTTCAGCCTGAATATCGGATAGGTGAAATCAATTCCCAAGGGGAACCGACAGTTCTAACCTTGGAAGTGGAAATTAAAATCAGTTCAGGGCCGAATCTAGGCCGGGCGGGTGGGGAACCGAACAAGTTTCCCCTAAACCCGACCTTTGAACCAGTGAATCCTGTCCGATTTGGTCCGGATCCGATGCTCGCCACTATTTAAGCCCCTCGAAGTGCAACTCCCCGTATCCCTAAAAAGAAATTATCGCGAGAAAATGCATAAACGATGGGCTTTTCTCTTCAATTCATATCGCGAGTGGGAAAAAGATGAAATAGGGCGAGCAATCGAGCCGTAGACTATTTCTTTTCTTTGTAAATGACCATTTCTGGGGCAGTTTCCACGCACAGCCTTATCTGTAAGCACGCACAATTATTATTTTCACAAAGCTTTTACACGAATTTTGTATTTAACTACATTTTTTTAATTCCTCGCTCTCCGGAAAAACTCCATTGTTATTATTCGGTTGAGTCGTCCAGCAAAGGCGCCCCAAAATTCGATACCCAAAATTATCTATAAATCGATTGCCCTCCCAAAAAAAAAAAAGCCCATACCAAATCTAACGCCCGTTTCGTTCCATAAAACGGCAAGGATCCCAAAGATCACCGAATTTTCCCTTGCTAAAAAAAACGAAAGGAAATGGGCCGAAGAAAAAAAAAAAGCACACGGAAAAATTTAAAGGGGAAAGAAAAATTTTTAAATTAGCGGACGCGCACCCGGTTGGATTCTCTCTCCAACCTTCCTCCCACCTCTGCCCCCTCCCCGCCCCCAGGGGCTTCCTCGTTCTTGCTCCCCGTTCGTGGGTCGCGGTCGCGTCGTCTTGTCGTGGGACGTGCGAAAACATCTGCGAAGGCGAAAAGGTGACCTTCGCCCCCGTTTTGTCCAGATTTCGATTTCTTGGATGCTGATGGTATCCGCTTTGCTTTTGCGGCAAGTCTTTTGCCTCCGCCCCCCGCCATCGTTTTCTCCTGCTTTTTCTCCGTTTTCCTTTTTCGATGAAAAAAGAAAAGTAATGGGTTCTTGTTAAATTTTTCGTTCGGCGTTGAATTTCGGGGCACGCGCGGCGACTTCGTCGGCCCATGTCGAAGGTTTTGGATTTTTTTTCCCCCAGCCGATAACGGAAGCGAACTGTTCCGTGCGTGTTTTTTTAGTTTTCTTTCTTGACGTATATGTTGACAGGTACGTATACTTGAATACGGGGCGGGGTACTGTTGGGGGCTCCTGCGGCTGCAGTTTCTTGTGGGTTTCGCGAAAGAAGGTGGGGTGCTCCTTCTGAAAGCTTAGAATGGGAGGGAAGGGGGGGATTCTGGATGTTCTTGGAAAAGTCTGATCCAATCTTGACGTAATTGCGTGTGCTTCGAGAAGGGTTTCACTTTCATTGAATCTTGGGGCTTCGCGCGTGGCATCTTCGGCTCAATTCGCTTGCGATTTTGGTGGAGGGTTCTAGTATTTTAGGAGGGTGTGGAGCTTGTTCGAAGCGGGCAATGTTTGGGGGCTCCCTTCAGGCCGATTCATTGAGGCTTTGGGTTGTTTGGGAATTTGAGCATTTCATGTTGTTTTGCTTGAGGGGGTGGTGTGGTGTCCTGTAGTTGTGTGTATCTGGGGGTTTTTCGATTGAAAGTTAAATTAGAGATTCCCGGGTGCAGATTCGTTATCTGGGTTTGGGTTCTTGTGCAAGACGGTGTGACTGAGAGTTTCGGTGGAAGAGCGGAAGGTGGGTTTTTGTTTGGAAGCTTGAATTGTTGGGTAGTTCTGATCTTGAGAGTGGTGGCGAAATTTGAAATGGACGAATCGCCGAGCGGCTCGAGTTCGCTGCCACCTTTCCTGATGAAGACGTACGAGATGGTCGATGACCCCTCCTCTGACCCGGTGGTTTCGTGGAGTCAAACCAGCAAGAGCTTCGTTGTGTGGAATCCACCGGAGTTCGCACGGGATTTGCTGCCGAGATACTTCAAGCACAACAATTTTTCCAGCTTTATTAGACAGCTGAACACATATGTAAGCTGAGACCTTTCTACTTACCTTTCTGCTTGCTCTCGTCTTTTGATACGATTGGGCTTTCTAGGAAGTGATCATGCATTCGTATAACTTGCAATAAATGTGCATTTCACCTTTGGACAGGGTTTTAGGAAGATTGACCCGGAACGATGGGAATTTGCGAATGAGGAATTTATAAGAGGTCAGCCGCAGCTTCTGAAGAACATCCATCGGCGGAAACCAGTCCACAGCCATTCCCTTCAGAATCTCCAAAATCAGGGAAGTTCTTCTCCTTTAACTGAAGCAGAGAGACAAAGCCTGAAGGAAGAGGTAGAAAGGCTTAAAAGCGACAAGGAATCACTTAAGATGGAACTACAGATGCATGAAGAAGAGAGGAAGGGCTTTGAACTGCAGATGCAGAATTTGAAGGAGCGGTTTTTGAAAATGGAAGAACGACAGAAGAATATGCTGTCTAACTTAGGTAATGTTCTGCAGAAACCTGGCCTTGCCTTGAATTTGTTGATCGAGTCGGGGTTCAATGATAAGAAGAGGAGATTTCTCGAGTTGGTTACTTTCATGATGACGGACATGGTGAAGACAAGTATGCTGGGTCTCCCCGAACTTTGATGAGAGAAAACATTGATGGAGCTTCATCCTTACCATCGATACTGGATTTACACGATCAATTGGAATCATCGCTCACAATCTGGGAACACATTGCGCATGATTGTGAAAACATTATGCAGCACAACTCAACCGTAGACTTTGATGAGACTACTAGTTGTGCTGATAGCCCTGCTATATCCTGCATTCAGTTTAATATTGATGCACGGCCTAGATCGCCCACAATTGACATGAATTCTGAGCCCGCTACTGCTACTGTTTTTGAGCCTGCCATGGGTACCACTTCCGAGCCAGCTTCGACTGTTGCCTCTGAGCCAGTTTCCTCCAAAGAACAAGCTGCAGCCACAGCTCCTAATGTGCCGGCAGGTGCTAATGATGTCTTCTGGGAGCAATTCTTGACGGAGAATCCTGGTTCCTCCGACGTTCAGGAAGTTCAGTCAGAAAGAAAGGATACTGATGGTAGAAGGAATGAGAGCAAACCTGCTGATCACGTCAGGTTTTGGTGGAATGCAAAGAATGTAAATAACCTAGCAGAACAATTGGGGCATCTTACCCCAGCAGAAAGCACTTGATGTTGGTCGATCGTATTTTGGGATTTTGATGGCTCGCTCGTGGGCATTGTAATATAATAGGTATGGTATGTTGGGTCTTCCAATAAATAGGTAATACATGCTTAGGGTGGCTGGTTTGCTGCAATAACGTTGATGAGATCTCTCTTGATTATTTGTCCATCGACTTTTGTAGCATTTTGTATTGTTCCAGTTAACATAGTTATATGAGGGTTGTGATATCCCATACAGTGTTGCATGACAGTGGTACTGACTTTCATCATGCATCTTTTGAGGAGTTGCCCATGATTTCTCATGTGTTTGCTTTATTGCAAATAATATTCCGCCCCATACAGGTGCTTACTTTGCATATGAATCTTTAGTAAAGGTGAACACTCTTTCAGCTGTAGATTGTATCAAGGGCTCTGCAGATCAGGCTCCTGTAGTTTCATTGCTGCCTTTATGTTATCATTACTCCGCTGGACACCGCCATATGGTTTTTTGACACGATTAAGCTTGGTCTTTGACTCGAATAAGCTGAGAGGTTATGTTTGCCTATCCAATATAATGGTCCTTATCCTGCCGAAGAATAGCTAAACAGGAGGGAATTGAACATAAGGAAAGAGTGAGAAATAGAAGGAACCTTCTCGCTCCATTTTTTTCCACCTTTTGGTTACTGGTCTGGGGTAGATTTTATGCCAATATGTGATTATTCCAATGCTGAAATGCAGACATGCATTGCCTGTATTTCATCAGGAAATTCAGATCATGATTGTGTTATCAGTGCTCAGGGGAACCCCCCCCCCCCACACACACACACGCGCTCTCTCTCTCTCTCTCTCTCTCTCTCTCTCTCTGCGCGGGGGTGGGTGGGCGTGTGTGGATCTGCAGTGTGGGTCATGAGCGATGCATGTGTGCCTACACTCACGCAGAGAATAGTCTTGAAGTTTCCTCTAGAATCTGTGTCGTTGCTTTGCGATGCTTTTTCATAACATTTCTGCAGCGCATAGTTAGAAAATGCAGAACACTGAAGCATGGTCAGCCGAAGGATGAGTTCATGATTGAGGTTCTTGTTGGCTCCGATGTGTGAAGATTCTGGGGTAGCAGTCTTCAATCATGTTATTCAAGTACGCAGCCCTTTGGTTGGAGAGATTAGGAGAAAAAGGAAGGGAATTGAAGGGGGTGATTTTCAGCTCATGTTGTTTGGTTTGTTTTAGTGGAGGAAAGAGGAAGGATTGGGACTTTTCGTCTGATATCTCTTCTAACATGTCCTACTCGATATTGTTAATCCATCCTTTTCGTTTTCCCAGCGATTAGTCAAGCCTTTTTCCTTCTTTTCTAATGGAACTTATCCAACTATAGTGGTAGTGTCCCTATCACCGCACTTTCAGTTTTTGTTTTATCTTTCAGTGTAGACTGCCAAACTTTACACCGCTCTCAATTGGAGAGAAAAAGTTGAGGCACAGCCAGTGGTTTGACTTTTGCAGATTGTTTTTGGCGTTAATGTGCTTTTATCTATGTTTGACTTCTTGGGTCCCATCACTCCTATCCCTTTTGCTGCATTTACACCTCGCACGTTTCTTGGAACTTTGGAGAGGCGCTGCGATGAAGTGGGTGCCACTAAAAAGGAGGCCAAACGCAATCCTGTTGCTTCTGGTGAGATCTGCTTCTGCAACTTCCCACATTATGATGAAGACATGTCTTGTTTGAGCTTCGCAACGAGCGGGTAGCTTCAGGACCTAGTGGACTGTGGCCGCCGAGCTCTCCTGATTGTACTGTATATGTGGCAGCTCGTGGCAAAGTCTTCAGAATTTTGCTCAACCGTAGCATATGGTATTTAACTGACTCTAATGTATGTCATTCTGGATATTTTGCTCAGCATCATCTTTGGCGCTTGAACTCTTAGGTCTGGTGTTGATTGGGTCGTGCTCACCATAGCGAACCTTCGAAACGATGATGCTATTGATTCGAAATGAAAATGCATTCGAGTCGAGCACGAGATTTGACTCGTGCAAGGACTCTGCTCTGTGAATGATGTGAGTTTTGGTTTGGGGGGTCAGAATGGTTAAATATATTCAAACGCGCTGTCTGAAAATTTCGTCCTTTTGGCAGGGGTGTAAGCGTAATCAAGCCAAGTTGAGTTGATACTTGACTCGACTCAACTCTATTCGCTTATGAGAAGCTCAATATTCAACTCGAGCTTGATCTTAACATGATTGATCTTCCTAAAAGCTTGTCCTTAAGGTCAGTTTGGCTTGACTCTACTACCGAGTAAATTATGGCCTGAATACGATCTGTTGAGCTCGAACCCAAAATCTTGAATACGGTAAAATCGAAAAACAGTACTCTTTGGCTCTTCATTGAATTCATCAATCCGTACATATCTTTGGCTCTACATTGAATTCATCAATCCGTACATGTAATTATGATATGTAAAAATCCAATTATTTTTATTGGATTTTGAGCTACTCAGTAAAATATTTTAGAACTCGAAATGTCTTCTTAGTCAAATTCGAGAAGAATCAAGTTGACTTTGAGTATTCTCTCGCTTACATCCCCGATTTTTGGAAAAAAATAAAGGGTTAATGTCATGAAAAACCCTAAAATGGTATACATGTGACAAATTTACTCTAAACTAATTTTTGACCATCAAAAACCCCAAACTATACATTTGTGACGAATTTACTCTCCGTTAGTTTCCATTAAATTGTATTAGTACCATAAAAATCACAAACCGATACACTTTTGACAAGCATTGGGTAAAACCCAACCCGGTAGATTTGTCATAGGTAGATTTCTTGTATATGTAATTATGATATGTAAAAATCCAATTATTTTTATTGGATTTTCAGCTACTCGAGTAAAATATTTTAGAACTCGAAATGTGTTCTTAGTCAAATTCGAGAAGAATCAAGTTGACTTTGAGTAATCTCTCGCTTACATCCCCGATTTTTGGAAAAAAAATAAAAGGTTAATATAATGAAAAACCTTAAAATGGTATACCTGTGACAAATTTACTCTAAACTAATTTTTTGACCATAAAAAACCCCAAATTATATATTTGTGACAAATTTACCCTCCGTTAGTTTCCGTTAAATTATATTAATACTATAAAAATCACAAACCGATACACTTTTGACAAACAAAGGTAAAACCCAAAACCGGTAGATTTGTCATAGGTAGATTTCTTGTATATGTAATTATGATATGTAAAAATCCAATTATTTTTATTGGATTTTGAGCTACTCAAGTAAAATATTTTAGAACTCGAAATGTGTTCTTAGTCAAATTCTAGAAGAATCAAGTTGACTTTGAGTAATCTCTCGCTTACATCCCCGATTTTTGGAAAAAATAAAGGGTTAATATCATGAAAAATCCTAAAATGGTATACCTATGACAAATTTACTCTAAACTAATTTTTTTGACCATCAAAAACCCCAAACTATACATTTGTGATAAATTTACCCTCCATTAGTTTCCGTTAAATTGTATTAATACCATAAAAAAATCACAAACCGATACACTTTTGACAAAAGTGGGTAAAACCCAAAACTGGTAGATTTGTCAGGTATACCAATTTGGGGTTTTTGGTAATCAAAAAATTAGTTTGAGATAAATTTATCACAGTTGTATCGGTTTGGGGTTTTTCAATGTATTAACCCAAAAATAAATAGATTTGGAAATTAGCTTAATCTGAGCAATACCCATGACTGGATATGGTTGTTATTAGAAACAAAAAAAATAATGAATCGCAATTAATAATGACTATCCCGAATAAGTCTCTCTAAAACGATAGAGGGGCGAAATTCTTGCCTTGATTAGGATACATGGATGGATGCAATCACGGTCGCTGTGGGTTGCCAGCTGAGCACATGGAGCTTTTGCTGTTTCACTTGGGTAACCCCAGGCAATTGCAGATTTTGGCAAATCCTGCATTAGAGTGCAGGTCAACAGATAGCAGCCAATGTCTGCTTTACGGACAGTAGGAAATGTTAGTCAGGAGATGGTTGCTGCCCGGAGAGTAAGAAAATCCTGTCCTAAAGTGTAAAGAGAGCAGAGTTACGGCAGGATGAACTTACACGCTTTATATCAAACTAGTTGCTAATTGCTTTTAAAATCAACAAGGGTAGCTATTAATTGTTAGCTTGGGTTTGGGGGACTTGTCTTTCCAAGCATATATTTATTAGATGGCAAGCCATGTTGTCAGCGTTTGTTTTGAGACACATCAAAGCCATTACTAATGTAATATATGGGTCCGCCCAGCCCATTTTCCTTCTTTATCAACCAAATTGTGCGTTGGAAACGTGAAGAAGGGAAAAGAAGAAGACCTGAAGCGGTGGAATAAACGTAGAAAGAAGATGGGCGACCGTGAAGAAGTTAAGAGGGAAGGAAGAGAGGAGAGAGAAATTTCGCGATCCGGACACCTCAACAAAGCTGAATCAACTGTGTATTGCAATGTCAGATAAGTATTCGAATCTATCATTCGTTTGATCGGAGTAATTTTGGAAGCTAGGTCTTAAAATGGGAGTCGTGTAGATTTTGAGCTACGCGGTTCGATTGAGGAGTTTTTAAGCTGCAATTCTTGTGGAAATGATAGCCTAATGCATTGCGGAGCAGTGGCACTTGACAAAACTCGATTTTAAAGTTTTGTTTGTTTGGAATGATATTTCGAAATTTTGCGTACGAGTTACGCGTAATAGATAATATGTGTAATGGAAGAAAATATTAAGTAGTTGCTTCTCACCACGTCATCATCCTACATGAAATGCATTTTTTTGCTTTTAGCCAATCACCACTTGACACATATATTCTGACGCGGAATCACAAAAAAATGAAAATCTGCTCAGATCAAAGTCTTTCTCTCTATTCATCCTCCTCAGCTTTACCTCCGCGCGTCCACCGCCGACGCCCATCCAGGCCAACACTGCTGCGCGTCCAAACCAGACCACCCCCTCCGTCGTCCTCGTTGTCAGCTTCGTCTTCGCCGGAAGGGGTCCTCCGTCTTCGTCTCCTTTATGGTCATCTTTACCCATTTTCGGCCTCGAGCAAATGGCCAAAAATCTGGAAAAATTAGAAGTCTGTCGAAGAGAAAAAAATCTGGGGAAGAATCTCTGAGACAAGGAAGGGGTGGTGGGTCTCTAGGCTCTGTCTTTTTAGCCAAAAGATCTGAGATTTGGAGGAGTTCACAGAGCAACCTGGCTAAAAAATCGGTGGGTCTCTTGGCTTGTCCTTTTGGCCGAATGTAGAAGACATGGCCGCAAACAATTCGATTATGGGGAAATCTGTGGAAGCTGAGGAAGAAAAAGGAAGCCCAGAAGCTTGAATGCTGAAAGGTCTCCTTTTTTTTCATTGCGGCTCATCACCGGAATAGGGGGAAAAAAAGAAAAGAAACCCAAATTTGAATGCTAAAGTTAACTCAGTAACCCACAGTCTGCTTGCTACTCCCTTTATTCGTCATCGTCTTCGTCGGGAAGCCAACTTCCTGATCTGAAACAAAGCCTCGTCCATGGCCGCGACAAGCAAGGCCGAGATCCCGATTGTTATTGGGCTCCGGCGGAGGGAGGGAACTCAGATCATGGCTAGCGTGGCGACCACGGTGGGGTGGAGGGCTCGCGGCTCCGCCGCAGCTGGAATTGATAAGAGCGACTGGCGCAGTGGCTACGATACGAAGGAGGAATAGAGAGAGGGAGAATAAGATTTGTAATTTGTTTTATCTATCTCCACGTCAGAACATACGTGTCAAGTGGTGATTGGTTAAAAGCAAAAAAATGCACTCCATGTAGGATGATGACTTGGCAAGGAGCAACTACTGAATATTTCCTCGTGTAATGGAGAAAGACGAATGTTTGTTATAAACGAGCTTCTTGGTTAGTGCTTAGGAGTCGATTCATTGACGGTTGAGCGTGCTTTAGTCGAGTTGCTCGCTGGATTAGTGTTTTACTCATATTTTAACATTGCTTTTCAATTAATTGATAGAAATTCGAGTGCATCAGCTCGATTAACCATCGTATGTTGGTTTTCTGCTTTCACAGGTAAGTGTTATTATTTCTTCCATGAATTTACAAAATCATGTCTTAAAAATGGTAGAGTTTTAATATAGTATGAGTTATCAAGAGCATGTTTCTTGCATAAATTGGATCGAACTTTTACTATTTTTTTAGTCGATTGAAAATGGATTGAGAATGTTTTATGAAGTGATTTAAATTGATCAATTGTGAATGTTTTGGTTAAATGTTTAGTAAAAGGAATTTCCAAAAGTAGTTTGTATTGATTATAAAAGCATTTTAATTGATAAATGGAATTGTGAAAGGTTATGTGATTTGGGTCATAAAACCGGTTTATGAAATGGCTTTCTGGTGTTATTTGTGGATCGTTGGAGAAAGTTATTGGTTGATATTGCTCACATCACTGTGATGAGAGCCTATTGAGGGGGAAGTATGTACACTGTTAGAATGTTCTTTTGGGTCGAATCACTGGTTGATATAGGTGGTAAACCTAGCCAAAGGGGATAAATTTGGTTGCCTTTATCACGGCATTAAACATGACCATAGTTCGATAATGACTATAAGATTAGTTGATGGAATGGATCATCGACGTGTGATTAATGAGATTAATCAATGGAATAGATCATTGATGATTGTTTGTTATTATTGAGTAGGTTTTAATAACTGATCTTATACGTATAGAGTTTTGTTGGAAAGTTATAATACATTTTCTATATTTTATGTATATCGTATATTGAATTTGAGATGATGAGATTGATATCATTTTGTAATGATACATAGTGATTGTTCGATCCGTTTGAAAGAAGCATATTACTCACTAGGCTGTGGTAGCTCATTCATTTCATCTTTCGTCTTTTTTAGATTCCTCAATTAGTGACCGATAGTTCAAAAGCGCTTTTAATAGGGACTTTTGAAAGCTAATTATATTTTTGGTAGGGTTTGAGGTTACGTTTTTTGAGAGGAAGGATGACCATGTCACTACCCCTATTCATATAGGATTTGGGGTGTGACGCCTACAATTCTTTTGACTAGAGAATTTCTATCCGGAAAGAATAAGAAATGCTATGTAAAGATGGCCACCCTGTCTCGAGACCAAGCATCACTCAATGAAAGAAAATAGCGATTCATTTTTCATAGGATAATCAAGAGTTATCTCCAGGGAAAAGTTAGGGTAATTCAAGCGTCGGAGTCTAGTCATATTTTAGATAATGATTTTTAATTATTTTTAGAAAAATCATTTTTCTGAATCTACGCGTAGGTTTTTCATTGACAATGAAAAGATTTCTTATTGACTCATTTTTCTAAGGGAACCATACATAGGAAATTATGGTAAATGTTTTTCACTAGAAAATTTTTCATGAAATGGACGGATACTAAGACGTGTGTCATGATAACAAAAGTTCAAAAATCAATGTCAAAAAGAAAATTATAAATTGTTTAACTATTTTATCAAGTCAAAAATTTATTGAAGAAATAATGTGCAAGAAATCAAATTGACTTATCATTGAGATATCACTACAAAAAAACAAGGATTTAGCCACGGAAATTTGCGACGAATAATTTTTCGTTGCTAATTTGCGACGGACTTTGCGACGAATTTTTTTCCGTCGCAAATTTGCGACGAAAAATTAAATTAGCGACGGAATAAAAATTCGTCGCAAATTACCGACGGATTTTGCGACGAAAAAAATTTCGTGGCTAATTTGCGACGGAATTAGCCACGAAAAAAAAAAAAAAAATTCGTGGCTAATTTGCGATGGAATTAGCCACGAAAAAAAATTCGTGGCTAATTTGCGACGGAATTAGCCACGAAAAACATTCGTGGCTAATTTGCGACGGAATTAGCCACGAAAAAAAATTCGTGGCTAATTTGCGACGGAATTAGCCACGAAAAAAATTCGTGGCGAATTTGCGACAGAATTTTGCCAAAAAAATTCGTGGCTTATTTGCGACGAAATTATCGACGAATTTTTTCCGTTGCTAATTTGCGAAATAAAAAAAACATTTTGTCGCAAATTTGCACCAGAATTTGCGATGAAAAATTCTTCGTAGCTAATTTGCAGCGGAGTTAGAGATGGATTTCAATTATTTGGGTCGAACTTTGATCGAATTTATCGGATTCTGGGATGAATTTAATTGGATGATTGTCGATATTATCACAAGCCGTGATATTACTTAGGGATAGGTGAAAAGTGAATTTTTGGTAGGGTGTTGACTTTGACTGATAGACTTCTCTCTCGGTGTATTTTTATTAATACCATTTGGTCAAATCCTAAATTATTAATTAGAATTTTTCGGGACCGTTAGATTGTTTTTAATTCGAATCGTGGCCGTTGGATCGCAATTATTGCGATATGACTTTTCCTCTTTCTCTCTCTGTCTTTACCCTTTTTCCACGCTAGTCCTGCCCACATGCGCCTGACACCACCTACCCATCATTTCCCTTTCTTCCTTTTCTTCCTTTTTTATTTTTTTTTTTCTTCTTTCCTTTTCTTTCTTTCTTCTTCTCCTTCTCTCTCTACCCTTTTTCCACGCTGCAGGTCCCCCCCCTCATGCGCCTGACACCACCACCTACCCCATCATTTCCCCTTTCTTCCTTTTCTTCCTTGTCTTTTTTCTTCTTTCCTTTTCTTCCTTTCTTCTTCTCCTTCGTTCTCTGGTCCTCTTCTTCCGCTCGGCTTCTGCTTGTTGCCGCACTTCTCGCTGGCTTGCCCTTCGTTGGACCAGCTCCGCCACGGGCCGCCTTCTTGCCGCCAAACCGCCACCACCCCGGCTAGCCCGTCGCCCGCCCACGACCGCCATTGCTGACTTGTTTCAGCCAGCACGTGGGTCGCACCTCCCGCAACCCAGCCGCCGGTCCGCCCACGCCCGCCCTCGCCGCTTGCTACTGTTGTCCCGACTGCTGAGACCACCATCGCCAACCTCCATTTCAGTCGCTCCCTTTGCCGTGCTCGTTTGCCGCCGTTCGTCGCCCGTCCGCCGGTAGCCGAGCCCGAGCCGCGGACCGCCCTCGTCGCCGCCCTTGTCATCGCGTCGTCGCCGGCGTTAGCCGAGTAAGTTAACCCCTAATCCCGTGTTTAGGATATTAAACTTGCTTAGGGTAGTTTAAATATTGTTTAGATTAATTTATTAATTTTTAGTTAATTGGGATTAGATTAGGTGATAGGGTATCGGTAGATGTGCGATAAGTTATCGTGAATGTGGTGATACGCTATCAATTATATTATTATTGTTGATTATGTTATTAATATTAATATTTTCAGAATTAATTATTATTTTATTATTTTCGAATTGAAATATTAATATTTTATTATTAAATAATTAAATTCGAAAATTAAATATTAGTATTTTGGATGATTTTCAATATCGAATTGTGATGCCAATGTTGGATTATGCCGTATAAGTTGGCGTATTTCGAAAATGATTTGAATGATTTCGATTCGAGAAAATATTTTGAATTTTGGAAAATAAATTATTTTAGGATGCTTATTTAATAATTAATTTCAAAATTTATTTATTATTATTTCAGAAAATCTCCAACTTGTATGGTGATGATTATGTAAATCAATTGTTATATGAAATTGATTATTTGACAAATTGTTTTCAATGGAAGTTTCAAGGAAAATTTATGGATTTTTGGAAATAATATATTTTTATGGTTATGCCAAGTAATTATAGTGATGCTTCTCGACCTCGCCGCCCGGATCGGGGTAGGCGAGGTGACATCGCCCATGGCGGCAAGGTCCAACTCGGCCTGGCCTCGGTAGGTCACCGGTCGCCAGGGCCGGCGGCGGAGAAGAAAAAAATATGTAGGGAAAAAATTCGAAAAAAAAAAAAATTAAAAATTTTAAAAATTTCGAGAAAAAATTATTATAAAAAATAAAATATGAAGTCAATTTTTTTTTTGTAGGTACGTATCCGTTTAAAAGTTTCATGAGATGAAATGAGCGTTGCAATTCTCATCAAATTGAGCACTTTCTACTACAAAGATTTCAAATCGAATACTTGGGTAATTGTTTTATTTTTTAAAATTTCAAAGTAATAAATTTATTGATTATTTTTTGTTTTAATATTTTACGAGATTTTGTTATTTTTATATAGACACAATGCAAAGAGACAGGCTTGGATGTATAATAAGAACTTACGGACGTCGAGGATTGACCGATGAGTTTTGTCTTTGGGTTGGAACTATTTTTTTGACTTAGCTAGTAGTAAATATGAGTTGATGGATGGAAATAAGTTAAGGTGTCCGTAGAAAGTGCGATAATGGTAAATTTCATGTGTGTGACACGGTTAGAGAACATCTTTGTAGATTTGGGTTTACTCCGAACTACTATAATTGGACTTGTCATGGTGAACCTTTTATATCTGATGAAGGATATGGAATAAGTGATCAATTTTCAGTTAGGGAAGAATGTAGCTATTATGACCAATTGAACCCATACCGGATGATGGTGATTGATGCAAGCTGGTCGAATGTTGTTTCGGATCCGAACCATGCAAGTACTAGTTTCACTCCTACACTTGAGGAAGAGATAGAGTAACAGGTTTTGATGAGAATGTGTGTAATGAAACGTTTCCATCTAATCAGTTCTGGGAAGTGTTGAAAGAGTAGCAGATGAACCTTTATGGGCGAGGTTGTGACAACCATACTCGATTATCGATGCTTGACAAGATTGTTAAATATAAAAGAAAGCATAATGTGTCCGAGAATTGCTTTAACTCTTTTGTTGAAGTAATGCGAGAAGCAATGCCTCGTGATAACATCATGCCAAGTGATTTTTACGATATGAAGAAGTTAGTGAATAACTTAGGTCTTCGGTTGAAAGGATTGATGTATGTAGTAGAGGTTGTATGTTATATTGAGAGATGATGAAAATGCAGAATCTTGCAAATTTGTAGCCTTCCTGTACAAGATTAACAGCCGCAGGTCATAATCGGAGGCAAGGTCATAATCGAAAGCGTAGACCATGCAAGCAAATGTTTTATCTACCCTTAATCCCCAGATTGCAAAGACTTTATGCGTCTCAAGCCCATCTTTGAACACATGACTTGGCTTGCAAATCATGAAATGAAGAGGGTCTAATGTGTCATCCTTCAGATGCAGACGCATGGAAATATTTTGATAGAACATACCCTGAGTTTGCGATAGAGCCTCGAAATATCAGGTTAGGTCTCTGTGCTTATGGATTTGCCCCATTTGGTAAATCAGGGAAAAGTTATTCATGTTGGCCAGTTATCGTAACTCCGTACAATCTTCCACCTGGTATGTGCATGAAGACACCTTATATAGTTTTTGACATTGATCGTGCCCGGCCCGCAAAATCCAAAAAAGTTGATAGATGTTTATATGCAACCATTGATTGAAGAGTTACAGCGGCTATGGAATGAAGGTGTCGTTACGTATGATGTTTCTACTAAGCAAACATTTGTAATGAAGGCTGCTCTTCTTTGGACGATAAATGACTTTCCAGCATATGGAATGTTGTCTGGATGGAGTATAGCTGGGATTTTAGGATGTCCGATATGTTTGGAGAGATCAAAATCATTCAGATTAAGATATGGTAAGAAGCCCCCGCTATTTTGGTATCACGAGACAATTTTTTGCCGATGAATCATACATTTAGAAGGAATAAAAAGAGTTCATCAAGAATAGGATTGAAAGAACTCATCCAGATTGAGGTATTGGGGTGATCAAATATGGGAGCGAGTGCAGGACTTTCCAACTGTTGTTGAAAACCCTCATGGCACAACTATTGCGTACGGAAGTGCACATAAATGGACTAAACGCAATATATTTTGGGATCTACCATATTGGAAGGCCCATCTTATTCATCATAATCTTGACGTCATGCACATTGAGAAGATTGTTTTCGACAATGTCATAAATCTTTATTATGGATGTCACGGGAAAACAAAAGACAACTTGAATGCAAGAAAAGATATGAGAGATATTTGTGATCGCCAACATTAGATGTGGATGCAAGCGAGGGGGACCAAAACCAAAAGCAGCTTTTATCGTTGGATAAGGAGCGAGAGGCAGTCGTTTGTCAATGGTTGAAATCATGCGGTTTTCCGATGGATATGCTTGAATATTGAAAGATGTGTTGATTTGAGCGAATGCAAGTTGATAGGATTAAAGAGTCATGATTGTCACATATTTATGAAAAGACTAATTCCAATAACTTTGAAGCAACTTCTCTAGAACTTTGTATGGGGTGCTATTACAGAGTTAAGTAATTTCCTTCATGATATTTGTTCAATAGTGTTAAAATCATCACACATGGAGAAACGGAGAGAGACATTCCAATTATTCTTTGCAATTTAGAAAGGACATTTCCTCCATCGTTTTTTTCGATTCAATGGAGCATCTCTTAGTTCACTTGCCTTATGAGGCCAAAGTTGCAGTGTCCCGTCCAATTTCGATAGATGTATCCATTTGAGAGGAACAAAAATTTTCAAAATAAATTTAAAAAATACTTTAGTAAATATTATGTTATGATAAAGTTCTTTCTATTGCAACAAGGTTCTTATATCATTTGAAGAAAAAAGTGAAGAATAAGGCATGTGTTGAAGCTTCAATTTGTAATGCATATATTATGAAAGAAGTGACAACATTTGCATCATACTATTTTGAGCCCGACGTGCGGTAAGAGGCGGAGAGCGGGGAAGAAATGATGAGGGTCCCATCAATCCCAATTGCAAATCATTCTCTATTTTCAATTATTTCGGTCGACCAAGCGGTGCATGTCAATTTCGTTTGCTTAACAGCGAAGAATGGCAGTTGCCCATACCTATATTTTACTAAACTGTCCGAAGTGGAGCCATACTTCCAAAGAAGTGTATATTTGCAAATATATGTATTGCTTGTCAAATATTTACTAATATATAAATGTAAATTGGTAATAGGATTTTTCAAGATTCAATGTATGGACTACCACCAAATGAGTTCGACCGTTTGTGCGATGAACAATTTGCAGCATGGTTCAAAACATATGTAAGTTGCCTATATAGACCAAAACCAAGTTATTAATATTTTATACATATATATATTATTGACTTTGCGTGTGTAATCTTAGGTTCACCGTAATCATGATCAAGTTGAAGAGCGAGGATTGCTATATTATCTATCATGGGGTCCACAAGCAACCATACGCACTTGGCCAGCATATTTCATAAACGGGTATAATTTTCACACTCAAGCATATGGAATGGGAAAAGCCACAATGAATAGTGGTGTGTGTGTTCGGTCATCCAATTGTGGTAGTTCAAAAGATGATTTTTATGGCTTTGGATGAAATCATTGAGATAGAGTACCCCGGACCATTAATGCGGGTTGTGTTATTTAAGTGCATGTGGTTCGTACCTCGTCAAATGAATGAAGGTGCATCTGAAGTTTAATTTGGTTGAAATAAATCACAAGAAAAGGTATAAGAAATATGAACCATTTGTGTTGGCACAACAAGCAATTCAAGTATATTATGCATCATATCCTAGTTTGAAGCGTGACAAAGTTGATTGGTGGGGGCTGTATGTAAAACCAAAGCCACGAAGAAAAATCGAGGAACATTTGGAAGGATCTGACCTATCAACAAGAGGAAGTTTGTAACGTGGTTTGGGCGAGGAATATAACATTCCTACTCTACGAGATCCATGTGGAGCAATGATAGATGAGTCAGAATCGAAATTCGCGAATCAAATTTAGAAGGTATTGCAGAATCAAATTTTGAGACAGAGGATGATGAGGAGGATGATGAGGATGCTCAAGAAGAAGATCAAGATGAAGGCGAAGGTGAAGATGAAGATTTTGATACATTTCTAGTAATTATGTCGTAATTATTATTATGACAAAAGTTTGTTGTTGTTGTTTTTATTATTATTATCATTGTAATTGTTGTTGAAATCTGTTAATGTTATTGTCCAGGAAAAAAAATCTATTACGCTGGTGTGGGTGTGGGATAGTAGAAATGAAATCCGTGGCAAATTAGCCACCAAATTTAGCCACCAGATTCCATGAAAAATCGAATTTTTGGGAATTTTTGTTCAGGAAATTGGCTAAAATCCGTGACTTTGCCACGGATTTTAGCCACGAAATCCATAAAATTGAATTTCTAGGAATTTTTTAGGAAATTCGTGGCTAATTCTTGTGCATTTTTGCCACGAATTTCATGAAAATAGAATTTTTTGGTTTTTTGCTAAAATTCGTGGCAAAAATCCGTGGCTAATTTTCTTGGCGGATTTTTCTTTAATTTCATGAAAAAAATAAATTTTTGGTTTTGCTAAAACTCGTGGCTAAAATAGAATGTTTTTTAATTTTTCTGGAAAATAGAATTGTTTCAGGAAAATAGGCTTGTTTTTAATTTTTTTGCTAAAATTACAGAAAAATTCGTGGCAAATTTACTACGGATTTTTGCCACGAAATTTAGGAAAATAGAATTTTTTTGGTGTTTTTTTCCTAAAATTGTAAGAAAAATCATGGAAATTAAACGGATTTTTGCCACGAATTTTAGGAAAATAGATTTTTTTTTTTTTTTTAAAATTCGTGGCAAATATCCAAGGCAAATTAGCCACGGATTTTTGCCACGAATTTTTAGGAAAATAGAATTTTTGGCTTTTTTTTTTCAGAAAAACTGCAAGAATTAGCGGTATGGATTTTTGCCACGAATTTTAGGAAAAAGAATTTTTTTTTTTTTTTGGCTAAAATTTAGAAAATCAGTTAAGAAATTAGCCACGGATTTTTGCCACGAATTTTAGGAAAGTAGAATTTTTTGCTTTTTTTTTTCCTTGTAATTGCGATAAAAATCCGTGGCAAATTAGCCACGGGTTTTTGCCACGAATTTCATGAAAATAAATTTTTTGGTTTTGCTAAAACTCGTGGCAAAAATCCGTGGCTAATTAATTTTACGGGTTTTTTTTATGAATTTCATGAAAATAAATTTTTTGGTTTTTTTTTAAAACTCAAAAAAAATTCGTTTTTTGGCTAATTAGCCACGGTTTTTTAAATGAATTTTGGGAAAATAAATTTTTTTTTTTTTTTTGTTAAAATTCGTGGGAAAAATCCGCGGCAAATTAGCCATGGATTTTTACCACGAATTTTAGGAAAAGTAGAATTTTTTTTTTTTTTTTTCCTAAATTTGTGGAGAAAAATCCGTGGCAAATTAGCCACGGATTTTTTGCCACGAATTTCATGAAAATAGATTTTTTGGTTTTTGCTAAAACTCGTGGCAAAAAAAAATGGCTAATTAGCCACGGATTTTAGCCACGAATTTCATGAAAATAGAATTTTTTTTTTTTTGAAAATGAAATTCGTTTAAAAAAACCGTGGCTAATTAGCCACGGATTTTTGCCACGAATTTCATGAAAATAAATTTTTTGGTTTTGTTAAAACTCGTGGCTAATTAGCTACGGATTTTTGCCACGAATTTCATGAAAATAGAATTTTTTTTTTTTTGCTAAAATTCGTGGCAAAAACCGTGGCAAAAAATTTTAGCCGTGAAAATAGAATTTTTTTAATTTTTTTTAAAAAAAAAAATCCGGGCAAATTAGCCATGATTTTTTTCATAAAGGAAAATAAATTTTTTTTTTTTTTTTGCTAAAATTCGTGGCAAAAATCGTGGCAAATTAACACGGATTTTTGCCAGAATTTTTAATTTTATGAAAATAGAATTTTTTGATTTTTTTTTCCTAAAATTCGTGGCAAAAATCCGTTTTTAATTTTCCTTACGGATTTTTGCCATGAATTTCATGAAAATAGAATTTTTTTTTTTTTTCCCTAAAATTTGGAGAAAAAATCCGTGGCAAATTAGCCACGGATTTTTGCCATTTAATTTGAGGAAAGTAGAATATTTTTGGTTTTCTAAAATTCGTGGCAAAAATCCGTGGCTAATTAGCCATGGATTTTTGCCATTATTTTTAATTTCATTTTGCCACGAATTTTAGAAAATAGAATTTTTAATTTTTTTTGTTAAAATTCGTGGCAAAATTGGCAAAAATCCACGGATTTGGCTAACAAATAAATTTTTATTTGTTTTTCACAAAAATTTTAGCAAAAATAGAATTTTTTTTTTTTCTTGAAATTCGTGGCAAAAATCCGTGGGCAAATTAGCCACGGATTTTAGCCACAAATTTCATGAAAATAAAATTTTTTTAGGCGGTTTTTTGCCACGAATTTGAGGAAAATAGAATTTTTGATTTTTTTTCCTAAAATTCGTGGCTTGGATTTTTTTTGGTGTGAATTTCAAAAAGCCTTGAAAATTTTTATATTTCAATTTGAATTTGCGAAAAAATTTTTTAATTTTTAGCCACGGATCAAAATTCGTGGCTAAAAAAGCCGTTTTTAATTGGCCACGGATTTTTGCCACGAATTTTTGGCTAATTTAGAATTTTTTTTTGTTTTTTTCCTAAAAGGGTTCTTAAGTTTTTGAAGATCAAAATTCTCCATTTCTCTTTGAATTTTGCAACTTTTTTGCCACGTTCTTGACGGCGGTTTCATGAAAATAGAATTTTTTTTGGTTTTTCTAATTTGAAATTCGTGGAAAAAAAATTGGCTAATTTAGCCATGGATTTTAGAAATCCACAAATTTCAGGAAAATAGGCTTTTTTTTTTTTTTGGTGTTTTTTTTTTTTTGCCACGAATTTGAGGAAAATAGAATTTTTTGGGTGTTTTTTTAATGCTGGCTTACGTGTTGGGCTGTGTTGGGTGTTCTGTTTGGCTTGTATGCATTTAGGTGGGGCTAAACAGAATGTTTGTTTCATTTAGCTACGAATTTGATTATGTTCAGAACAGGAAAATGTAATCAAATTGCTTATATTTAAGTTGAAATTTTGGTGGATTCAGGTTGAAATTTGATCGGAATGCGCTGAAATTTGATTAAATTTGGGTTGAAATTTAGTTGAAATTTGTTCGAAATTTGGTCGAAATGAGGTGAAATATGGTCGGAATGACCTGAAATTTGGTCGGTCAAGTGGAAACGGCCCGCTGATCCAAACTCACCGCCTTTGGCTGTGACTGAAGTCGTTTTTTGGCATTTTGAGGTCATTTGGATGGGTTTTTGGTGAAAAACGATTCGTGAATAGTGTTTTTGTGACATGTTTTTTTTTTTCGTTTGAGTCATTTGGACGTCAATCTCTATTTTTTCTTTTCGGAGTCATTTCGGACTGAACTGTTGATCAATCTAGTGTTGATGTGTTGATGTTTTATGATGATCAAGAGGAGCCTTCGCTGTTGCAGTAGGTTGTTCGTGGCTTTTACCTTAGCAAAGCAAGATCTATTAGATTGGACATATTTTACTAGTTGCGTATTTGTTCGTTTAGCTGGAAATTTTAATGTAGAAGTCTAGAAAAGTATTTTGAACATGGAAGTGCTACTCCATTCGTTAAGTTTTTTATTCCTAGTGCAAAGAACTCTTCCACCTGCTATGGAGATGGTAACAATCCATTTGAAAGCTAATTATTCGCCTGCTTAACTACCATTTAGGAGGGAAAAGTTCATCCAGAAGGAACTGTCTCCTTTAATCTCTATTCATAATACATATAATTAGTAATCTTTCTCGGTGATTCAATTGGACATTGTCGATCTGGAAACAAGATTGTAAGTGTCCATTTGGTTCGATTTTTCATTTTCAGTTTTCTTTGAAATTAATTATCGCACAGGACCATATTCAATCCTTAATATTTATCCTCATATAATCCAAATTATTTCAAGTAATGGGAACAAGGATGGTCTCTTTTTTCGTGTCCTCCTCGGGGACTACAATGCACATCTTTCTTCTTCTTTGCTTGTATGAATTGTCTTGCTAAAAACCGAGGTATTTCTTTGATAAGTATTTGCTTCACTTTTGGGTTATCTGCCTCTTTGTGTCAAATGCAAATATTTATAATTAATTTTAGATGCCTATCACGAAGCTACTGATTTTTATATGTCGTGGTGTACAAATGGTTTTCTTCGCTAAGGAAAGAAGGTACAAATGCAAATATTTTTATGTTCAAGTTGAATCAATCGGGGCCTCTAATTGCCCCTTTTTTTTTCAGGAGCCAAGTTTCTCTCTTGCTCTCAATAACAAAATGGTAAGCTTCACGACGTACATCATTATGTTCTTTAACACGTGTTCATAATTTTTTACATTTTATCTAACCTTGCAATTTTTAGTATAAGCGTGGAGGTCACATGCGTCGTGGTAATGCTTCACAAAGAAGACCAAGCCTTTCCGCTTCCCTTACCCCCTGGCCTTTCATCTAATCCTCAACTAGTACATGGACACATTGGCCCTTCCTCCGACCCTCAAATGCCAACTGAATTCCCTCAAATGCCAACTGAATTTACTTTAGTTCCATCGCCTTCGGTTCCACCTTCTTCTTTTTCAACGCAACACTCGAGATATGAAGAAGAAGATACCCGATTCATGATAGCCCCATTTGGAGATTCGTAAGTATTTCATTGTTTTAACTATATGTGAATTATTATGGATGTCAACTGAATTGTCCGTATGTTGACATTCTTTGTTTGTATAACC
Source organism: Syzygium grande (assembly GCA_024733475.1). Taxonomy (NCBI): domain Eukaryota; kingdom Viridiplantae; phylum Streptophyta; class Magnoliopsida; order Myrtales; family Myrtaceae; genus Syzygium; species Syzygium grande. The sequence continues at coordinate 22,842 of JAMXDD010000031.1, forward strand.
CGTTTTGCAGATTCACGGATGCTCGCAAGTTGTGAGGATACTTAATAAAATAATCAATAACCATTGGATGGAACAATATAGTACTTGGACCACCGCTCCAAAAAAAGTAAAGGAATTGTGGTGGAATGAGTTCAAGGTAAGTTTTGTCATTCTATTTCCTCACAAACTAAGTTCGATTTAGTATATTAAGTGTACAATTATTTTTCTATTGATTGCTTGCAGCGGAAGTTCAGGTGGGATGAAGTGGAAGAGAGAGAAATTAAAAGAATTTTTAAGAAGAAAGCCGGTGATCACATGCGAAATGTGATGAATAGAGCAAAGAGAAAGCAAGAAAAAGCCGAATTTTATTACACACGGCGATTGGCGGAATTTCAGAGAATTTGGGACAACGAAAAGCATAAGAGAATCAGTGAAGTTAATAAAAAAGAATCGAGCTTCTAGTTCTAGTGAAGGGTCCGCCACATATCTTGGGGGTTCTATCAACATCGGGGAGCATAGAAAAGAATGGTAAGTCATGTTTAAAAGACATGTTGTAAGTTAAATCAATAATTACTCATTTATGTTTATATTTTGTAGGCACATGAATTGGGGACGGAACCAATATTTATGGTTACATTTGAATGCACCTTTCGGAAAAAAAGATAAGACATGGGTGGCAATCGAGCAAAAGTTATTAAGGTATGTATGTAATGTATGTAAGGAAGGTTATATTTTGTATTTATATATATGAAGTTTTTTTTTTTATTTTTATCTATATTGTTAATGTTGGACAAATATGATGAACTCGTAATGAGCACGGCTGCTGCTGCTAGTGGTAGTGGTAGTGGTGATGGTGATGGTGTTCTTGCGCGTCCGAGCCATCGGTTGTGATATGGCATTATGGATGGAGGCATCGGGTGGAATGAGAAAAGGTCAAATATTTGGGATGGGATCCTTATCAAGGATGTACAAGCGCCCGGTTCTTTGCAACTTCATCCTCCGGTGCGGCTTCGGTGCGGCTTTAAGGGCACAACGTGATGAGCGAAACGGACCAAGAATTGCACCACCGAGACAATTCTTTGGTACAAAAGGATAAAGAAATGATAGGAGTGAAACAACATTTGCAATTGATCATGCAACACCTTAACCTCCAAGGTCTCAACCTCCAAGGTCATGGCGTTCCTCCGGTAGGTGATGGCCACAATGATGATGATAATGAGATTCCTGGCATTGATGATGCTGATGATCTTTGATGGCGATGGCGATCTTGATGATGATGATCTGCTAATGATCCTTGCTAGTTTAAATTTCCAAGAGGTACTTATATCTTTATGCTTACGCTATTGAATAGATGTGAAAAATATAGACCCGGATTAGGAGTTTGATATTGTGATGTTTGTGCTGCAGATGGATGGACAGGATGAACACTATAGACAATGTGGAAGAACTTCTTGGCAAGATGAGCAGTTTTTGACCCGACTAATTTAGAACTTTATTATATTTCTTTTTTTTTGGATTTGTTCTTGTATTGACTGTAATTTTCTATCAATGTTTTCTACTCGAAATTGTCCATAAACAACACTCGTTGCTAAATTATTCATTAAAATTCGTCGCCAACTTTGTTTTCGAATAATGTATGCCATAAAAGTCAAATTCGTCACAAAATTCGAAAAAAAAAAAAATGGTTAAATCGCAAAAAAAAAAAAATTAGTCACAAATTTTAGCCACGAATAAGTTCGTCGCAATTAATTGAAAAAATTTTTTTTGCCACGAATTTTTTGTCACGAATAAGTTCGTCGCAAATAATTGAAAAAAAAATTTCGCAAATTAGCCACGAATTTTGCCACTAAAACTTTTCGTCGCAAATTAGCCACGAATTTTGCCACGAAATTATTCGTGGCAAAAATGAAAAAAAATTTGGTTTTGGTAAATTAGCCACGAAATTTTCCACGAAATGCGTGCAATTTTGCCACGGATAATTAGCAACGATTTTTGCCACGAAAATATTTCGTCGCACTCACGAATAATGTTCGTCGCAAATTAGCGACGGATTTTTGCCACGAATAATGTTCATGGCAAATTAGCCACGAATTTTTGCCACGAATAATGTTCATGGCAAATTAGCCACGATATTTTCCCACGAATATATTTCGTCGCAAATTAGCCACGAATTTTGCCACGAATTTATTTCGTCGCAAATTAGCCACGAATTTTGCCACGAATAATTAGCGACGAATTTTGCGACGAATTTTTTTCGTTGCAATTTAGCCACGAATTTTGCCATGAATTTTGCCACGAAAAATTAGCGACGAATTTTGCGACGAAATTTTTTCCGTCGCAAATTAGCCACGAAAATTGCAATTTTCCGTGGCAAAATTTTGCGACGACGTATTAGCGACGAATTTTTTTTCCGTCGCTAATTTCATCAACAAATTCATTTTGCCATGAATTTTGCCGAATTTTTCGTGGCAAAATTCGTGGCTAAACCCGGCTTTTTTGTAGTGTATATAGTGTAGCTACGTTTACATAGATTGGTTGAGCTGATTCAAAAAAATTTCTTTAGCTAATAAAAATTATCAACGGGGCCATCCTGTTTGGTAATATTTATGTTTTTCTGTTCTTTTATTCTCCTAACGGAAAAAAAAAGAAATTTGTTTGTGTACATCAATTACTTTTTCTATTCCTTGCCATAGCTAGCTGGCTGGAAAATAGATTTAGAACAAAAACAAAAAGTAAAAAAAAAAGGAAAGATTTGGAACAAAAATAATAAGTAAAAAAAAATCTACTTTTTTGTTCCTCGAAAAAAAAAGAGAAACATGGTCATTTTAGGGAAACAAGTTCAATGAAACCTAAACCCCAAAACCCTAAACTTAAACCCTAAAACCCTACACCCTAAAGTCTAAATACTACACCTTACACCCTAAACCCTATACCCGGCACCCGCACCCGGCACCCTAAACCATAAACCCCGCACCCTACACCCTACACCCTAATGCTCAAAAAGGTTTATACACCTATTTAATGTAATAACTAAACATTTACTATCAACCTTATCATCTTATGAAATTATAAATGAGGGGAACTCTGCTACCATTTCTAGCCATCTATCTTTGACTAATTATTAGGTTGGATTTTACGAGGCCATTTTAGAATATCTTGATCGGTTAAGCCCTTACAAAGTTCAGTTTTATCTAAACATGAATTGTTAAGTCTTCAACGACATTTTCATAAATAAATGAAAAAAATTTCAGAATAGAAATTTTTGGGATTGTACTAAATGCATTTATGTTGTTTTTCTATTCCAAAAATAGAACTTTTGACAGATTACCAAATGCATTTTTCTGCTCAAAAAATTTGTCTAGGGAATAAAATTAGAAAAAACTATTCTTTGAACATAAATTGTTCTCGGGAGCAGAAGTGTTACCGGATGCATCCTTAGATTAAAAATTAAGCTCTTCTACATAGTTAGAAGGTCAAGGAGTCTTGAACCCAAAAAAAAAAAAACAAAAAGAAGGTTAACGAGTAGGGGTGAGTAGCATAGACCGACCGAATTGGGAACTACTTGAATCGGACCAAATTGGGAACCGCTTTGAATCGGACCGAATTGGCGGTCTTGGATAGTTACTAGGAGCTCCGATCTTGTTTCCGTTTTCACAAAATTGGAATCGATGATTTTCAATTCATCCTTCAGTTTCAAGGGGAACCGAACTAGGGGGATTGGACCGGATGAATCGAATATCTTTTATTTATTTTTTTATTTCTTAAATGTAAATCTAATAATTGATCACTTAAGTCTCACGTCTCCTCTTTCCTTGTTCGCCCCTCACGAGTCACGCCTCCTCTTTCCCTCCCCTCTCTCATGCCTCGGCTCTCTTTCACAATCATGATTCACGACCTCACTTGAATTAGCAGCTCACCGGAGGCAAACCCTAATCGCCCCTCGTCTCTTGCCTCTCCGGCCTCTTTCAACACTCTTTCCCTCTCGCCTCTCAACTATCACGCGTCGATCTTCCCCTCTAGCCTCTCAACTATCATGCCTCGCTCTTTCCCTCCCACTTGAGCTTGATGCCTCCCTCTTGCTTCGAAGATGTTTATGTAGCCTCGGTTAATTGGTTTTTATGTGTTTACAGCGAACTTGAATGTTCAACTTGGGTTCATTTATTGCTGTTTTTCATTTGCTTGATTTAGGTCAGTCTTCTCGGAAACCCTGGCCAGATTGTCGCTCCCGTGCTCGATAGCTGGGTCCCAAGGGGCAACAAGGTCCAATTCATAGAGCTCCAGTGCATAATATGAGATTTTTTGCCACCGCAAAACGTGACACCTAAAAAATAGGGAGTAACTGTCGATGCCACTCCTCCACTACTTTAGTGCGTACAACCACCCCTCTACTTCTTTGGGAACATGTGAAGGAGAGAGAGACAGAGAGAGAACAGTTAAGAGTTAATGTGCTTTGGGTTATTCCTCGGTTTTTCTCTACGTTCTGGGTGAAATAGAACTTGGGGTCTGGGTTATCTCTTGTAAGGGAATCTTGGGTGTGCTGTATCTCTGTGATTGTGAGAGTTGTACTGATAAAAGATTCACGGTTGAGAGTGCGACCCGCTGTTTGGTGTTTGTCGGGTTGGGGTGTGCGTTGTAATTTCTCCTATTATACAAGTGAGTTCCGTGTGCTTGCCCGTGGATGTAGACAGACTTATCTGTCGAACCACGTAAATTTGTGATCTCCTCTTAATTTGCTGCACTTGTTTTGCTCATCACTTCTTGCAACGTATGTACTGGTTACGTGAGGTGAATTAGCGCAACACAAAAGATTCTCTCTCGCGCTCGAGGTTTATCATTCTCTATTGTTTTTTCCTTCAACCGAACTGTTGATTGGATTGTTGGTGTCCAGATCAAATGGGGTCGAGACTTGAGTAGTGTGTGATTCGATGATGTTTCTAATAGCGTGATTCGGGGTGCTGTTTCGATCTATGAAGTAGAAATTGTGTGTTGATATGGATAGGTTATTTGATATGGATCATCTCTCTTCTTTGTTGTTAATGTATCATTTGCATTCTTAATTGTTCTTTCAGAGTAGATGGTAAGCCCATTCCCAACCTTAATTATTGAATATCTCTCCTCCCTCTTTGACCTGTTCCATTTGACCGCCTAGGATCCAGGCCAAACTGGTCAGTTCGGTTCCAGAATTAGGTGGTCTAATTCCCAGTTCTCAGGTGAGACCGGACCGGATCGGGAATTGATCACCCCTACTAAGAAGGTGTTCAAGTTCAAAGAAACTTACAAATGAATAATATCTTGATTATGAAAAACAAAAATCCATGGATTTAAGTGTTGAGATATCCAGAAAAATAAACTTTTGATGCCAATATAAAAGCAACAACCGCAAAAAAAAAAAAGGAGGAAAACCTTCTTATTTTTCTTGGGCATTTGGACATGCTTTTCACGCCTGTTAAAACAATAATCGTCACCATCCATCGAGAATTTTCCGCCTGCCACGGCGAACCGCTCGAAAGAGAAATAAACAGTCGGGCACAGTGTCTCTCCAATCGGCGCCATGTATATCTGCAACCTGTCGTTTACCATTTAGTTAGAAACGAAGAAACACTTCTCATTAGGTGACCCGACATCTACAACGTTAGATGCTAATTGTTAGGTCGGTCCCGCGACATCAGCGTGTTTGAGGAACTTGTCTTCGGAAACGTATGTTTGTTTGATAGCAAGCCATGTTGTCGGCATTTTTGTCTTGGGATAAATCAAAGCCATTCCTACATTTATTTTGACTAGAGAATTTCTATTCCAGACAGAATAAGAACTGCTTTGAGAATGTCGTCAGTTTCAGACAGAAAGAAGATGCTTCGTCTTTTTAACTCCACGCCAGAAAAGGGGTGAGTGATTGTGTTCTCACACCACGAACCAGAATAGACGAAGTCTTTGAGGGAGGGAATCGGAGGATAGGATGTCATGGGATGAACTCCATCAGCTTCTGTCTTTTTCCGATCAATGAAATAAAAGGTCAGAAAGAAATTCAGCCGAGACCTTTGTCATTGAGAAAGAGGACGAGGAGAAGTTCGGCCGGGAGAAGAGGCAGAAGCTGTGGGGGATGCCCTCAAAAGTGTTGCCCAAATCACACGATGGGAGTTGCAGAAACAGAGCCAACCTTGGCATGCATTTAGACCCAATAAAGAAAGAACCCGGGGTAAGTCTTCTGTCAACTGAAGTTTTTCATGGTTCAGACTGCGAGCCAACATGTCAATGCCGAATGAATGTTAGAACCGAATTGATAATGTTGTTACAAGGAGTATTTCTTTCGTATGTTTGTGTTTTTCCCCTAATGCCTTCACTAATGTATCTAATGTTGTATGTGTTCGTGCTCCAAAGTCACCTAAAATAAATGGGTCATCAATGGAGTAATCAAGGCATTCACAGTAAGATTGTATAATATGACTTGTTCTGCATATACAGGTGGATATATGTGGATCGGGTTGAATAAGTGTTAATTCTAAAGTGAGTGGATCTATGTGGGTTATATAGGGAATACGAGTCAACACGATTACGACTCATTTCCAATGCAACCATTTATTGCCTCTAAATTTGCATGGAATTTTCCCTTTACTCTCCTTTAGTTATTGTAACAGGTTGCCAAGAATCTGCATGTTATGGGTCCCACAAAACTGCGACTACATGACTAGGATTTCAATTTTCTCTGATTATTTGAATTTAGAGAGATTGATTAAAAAAAAAAGCAAAAAGAGTGATTGAGGTTGATGGTTCCCTCAAAAAGCTTAAGTGCCTGATTTACTTTAATGTGGATGGCTGATCAAGTCTTATGGAGTTGTGCGAAGGAATCAAAAAGTTACAGAAGCTCGAGTTGTATTTAGGCAATTGCAAAAAGCTGAGGAAGTGGCCTAAATCATTTGTGAAAGTGGCATCACCGGTAGAGTTGGATCTCTCATAAATGGCCATCACAAGATTAGCCGGCTCGATTGGTAACGAAAAGTTATAGTCAGTACTTAAAGTGCAATCTCCAAAAATCAATGAACTTCCTAGTTCTATTTGGGAATCAATGGAAACTTAAGTCTCTTTTTCTATGGCATTCTAAAATAAAGGACCTTCCCATCTTGATTAGCAACTTGGAATCGCTACTCCAGTCATATGTCTCGGGAACACGATGTCTATGGGATGGTTACCTGAATCTATTGGAGAACTTAGTAGATTAAAAGTCACCAACATTTCAAATTCTTGGATCAAGGAGCTACTGATGAGTATTGTTGTGCTAAAAGAGTACGAAGAGCTACATGGTGGGCGATAAAATATTTAATTATTAAATCACGCTTTCATCTAACAGATTAAGCTTTTAGAACAGTTGACTGTAGTCCTATAAAATCGCACATGGTATTAAGCAGGAGATCTTGAGTTCAAATCTTTTTAGGTCCCACTTGTCTACCCAATTAAATATGTCAACGCTTAGTATTAGGCAAAAAGACCAGACTAGACATGAGGGGAAGTGAGTCCTTTACTCGTAGGTAATCTGTATTTGCATTGTCCTGGTGACCCTTCCATCGTTAGCAAGGTGAGGCTGCATAGAAGATAATGCCAGCTTCACTCCTCGCCTAGCATGAGAAGCATAAGATATTGAGTAGCAATGGGTTGGTTGAGTCGATGAAGATCATGGTCGCAGCTCGCCACATCTCCTATAGATCCTTTTTATACTATTCTCTTATTGCCGTTCGTATTTGATTATTCGACATTTAGATTAGCTTTCACCTGTTTGAATTAGTGGGGGTAGATTTGAATACTGTTACGAGTGAATTTGCAATACGAGATGCTATGCTGATGATGTCATTGAAATCTTTGTTTCATTCTTGATGTCCTGTACATCCATCAAGTTTTTCTGTTTTCTCACGTATTTAAGATGTGCTTGTGGAGTGGAATGCCAATTCCGGTATATGCTTGTGTTGTTTTGTTTAGCTCTCTCTTGAATACCAAATTATATGCACTTGGATTTGCACATGTTACATGATACTAACTTCAGATGGAGCTGAATCACTGTGTCTTTGAAGAGGATTTATAGCAGCTCACGATTAACCTTGTATCTATCCCTCGTTTACAGAACTGATGTGCTTATTGTCGGTTTTAAATGTAAGTTTCGTACACACTTTACCTTCGGACATTAGTTTCACAGAACTTAAAATTGCATGTACTTCCTTGCCTAGAGAAATTGAGTGTATGGGGTTGCAGCAAACTCGTAGTGCAGACCTGAGCTTCTCACAAGTTTGATATAAAAAGCAACAAAAGGAGAAATTTCCTATTGGGACTATCGACTGTTAAGTTTTCTTGTTTATTGGTCCCAATCTTCTTGAATTTCTTGGGCATCTTAGACATGGTTAGACGTATGCTCCAATAATAATCGTCGCTATCATTTGAAACTTTCGAGAAGTCCCCCTGCTATGACGAACCACTCGAAGAGAATGTCCGTTACAATAGGGATATGGGAAGATGCTCTGATAATGTCGCCCAAGAGCCGGCGGAGCCAGTCATTTTCATGCTCTTAGAATGTCGTTCATTCTTATGGACATGCCTTTCATTGATCAGGTGCTTCCAGAGAGGAAACTCTCAGGTGAAATACTCGTGAGAATGGAGTGGAAGCCATTGTGATGATGTTGGATGTGCACTTTGTGCTAATCCATGGAATGGGCGGAATAGGTAAAACTACTCTCACTGAGGTTGTGTTCAACAAACAAAATTACCTCTTCAGGTGAGAATATTCCGTGAGAATGGGCGTGGGAAAGAGCTCGGAGGCTGGAAAGTGTGGCGGCGTGTCGTCGATGATTTCTTGAGTTTCAGAGGGCTGGACACTTGCCAAGCATTGACGGATTGCCTTTACCACGTTACGCTAGACGTGAATTTTTCTTGGATAAGAAGACTACCATGTTGGTAAAGAAACAAGAGACGAGCTGTGGAGGGCAATAAAGAATTCCAAGATTTACGTACCCATCTTGTCTAAAAATTATACTTTCAGTCCGTTGTGCCTTCTTGAGCTTGCACACATGGTGGATTGCAAGAAATCCAAACCATTTCGGAAGGAGATTTTGCCGATTTTCTATAACGTGGAACCTCGCGATGCAATGCTTTAGTCACGACTATACGTTGGCACTTTGGCGAAGCTTGAGGAGAATTTTGGCCGGAAGACAACGAGAGCGTGGAGGATGCCCTCAGAAATGTCGCCCAAATCAAAGGATGGGAGTTGAAAAAGCATGGGTATGTAGGTGTCCTAAAGCACTCCATTCACTCTTGTTTTGGTCTTTCATTACTTACCCAACCTTGGATAAGTTCTCAGTCAGATGTGCTGATATTGAATGAATACCATGTGTGTTTTGAAAATAATTTTTGGTAATAGAATCAACCATGTATTTCATCCAGTAAGCTGTACTTGCCATGTTGATTGCAACCACTTGTCGAGTATCTTGAGGTTATCTTCTACGATTTCGACTTACATGATTCACTATTGCGGCAGGTACTGGAAACTCATTAAATTGGTGACGAGAGATTATGATGAAGCTGAAGGTAAAAGACAAAAACGGCGCCGAGAAGCGAACGGGGGATTTTGATATTGAAGGCTCTGAATGAATATATAAGTAATGCTAAATTCAAACTGCACAAAGATGTATTGTTCTGTCACAGATCATATATTCATCGTAAATTTATGTGGAAATGAAAATTTTCGTTCATGCATTGTGGAAAATTCAACATATTTTCTCCATTATGCAATTGGCTTATGTCGACAATGTGGATATTGCCAAAATGGTATTGGGCCTGCGTAACCGAATGCTAGCTTGGGTGATAGATCGGACAAATGATGTACTAAAGAAAGAAAGTTATCTAATGCATAAATATTTTGACGAAGCCAACACATCACTTATAAATAGGCACAAGAAGACATATCATTTCATGTCACAAAATAGGAAAGGTATTTCATGTGACAGGTTTTTATTTTTTGGTCAAAATGTGACGGTTAAAGCATGTGGTAATGACATATGGTCTAACAAGCCAATTAAGAGTAAGTGCATCCAATATTTAACAAGATGATAATAAGTTATAAATTAGGGGTTACTGTGAAGATTACAACGGTGTTTTCATTAGAAGCTGTCATAATCGAACTGTTCTGTCATCTAGATTATCCCGGGATGGTACAATTTTCCTTTGTTCTAGTGCCGAATTCATTCGTGCTTCTCAAGTGTATCTATGCTACTGTTCGAGGATGACAATCTTCTGCTTCCTCCTGCAGAGAATGCGATCATCAAAACTCCCTTGAAATCGGGCAAGTTATCAATGTCAACTGATATAAGTGCTCCATCGGTCCATCCATCAGAAATATGTCAACCAGGCCTTACAATGGAAATGGTTTGGGAGTGAGAATCGCTCACACCAGTTCCCATTTTCGTCTTGTGAGATTACTGATTAAGAAAGAAGGTATCCGGTGGTGAGGTTGCAAATTACTCAAGCGAAGAAGATTGCTTGATCAGCTTCCTGGATCTGTGGTTCGGCTCGCCATCGTTTTCTTTGAAAAAAAAAAATCCTATTTTTTGTTTATAGAACTGTTATTAGAACCCACTCTACTCCCGCTGTGCCACCGCACGCCCAATGAGACATGGAGCGCACATAGTATGCAGCTGTTGTTACCCTGGAAGGAAGTGCTCATCATCTGGTAATTTCTCATTCCTTATGTCATTCCGTTGATTACGCGAGGTACAGATATTAGCTTGATTTGGGATGTTTTGTCGCCTTGGTGTTGGTTTTTTGTGGCAATGTTCAATGGACCTACACGTTGCCAGCCTTTACCGATCTTTTTTTTTTTTTTTGGTCATAAGCCTTTACTGATCTGAATCGGTTAGGATTGGATTAGTTTTTGAAGTGGGCATTAAGTGCAGCATGATGATTATTCGACATTTAGATTAGCATTCACCTGTTTAAATTAGTGGGGGTAGATTTGAATAGTGTTGCGCGTGAATTTGCAATCTGAGATGCTATGCTGACGACGTCATTGAAATGTCTGTTCCATTCTTGATGTCCTGTATGTCCACCGAGTTTTCCTGTTTTCTCACATCTTTAAGATGTGCTTGTGGAGTGGAATGCCAATTCCGGTATATGCATGTGTAGTTTTGCTTAGCTTTCTCTTCTATACAAAATATATGCACTTGGATTTGCACGTTACATGATACTAACTTCAGATGGAGCTGAATTACAGTCTCTTGACAGGATTTATAGTAGCTCACGAATAACCTTGTATCTATCCGTCGTTCACGGAACTGATCGGCTTATTGTCAGTTTTAAATGTTAGTTTCGTACACGCTTTACCTTCGGACAGTACTTTCACTGAACTTAAAATTGCATTTACTTCCTCGATTAGAGAAATTGAGTTCATGGCGTTGTAGCAAACTCGAAGTATTACCAAAGCTTCTCACAAGTTTGATATAAAAGCAGCAAAAGGAGAGCTTTCCTATTGGTCCTATCGACTATTAAGTTTTCTTGTTCATTGGGCCCAATCTTCTTGAATTTCTTGGGCATATTGGACATGGTTAGACGTATGTTCCAATAGTAATCGTCGCTATCATTTGAAAATTTCGAGAAGTCCCCTGCTATGACGAACCACTCGAAGAGACTGTCCTTTACAATCGTGATATGGCAAGATGCTCAGAGAATGTCGCCCAAGAGCTGGCTGAGTCTATTTTTATGCTAACGAAGTGAACGTACCTTCATTGATCAGGTGCTTTGAGAGAGAGAGAGAGAGAGAGGAAACTCTGGGGCCGAAATACTATGTGAGAGTGGGCATGAGAATGAGCTCAGAGGATGAAAAGAATGACGGTGCGTCGTCGGCAAATGGCTACGACGTCTTCATGAGTTTTAGCAGAGTAGATACCAGACAAGGATTCACGGATTGCTTTTACCATGTTATGCGAGAAGCGAACATCCGTGTTTTCCGTGATGAGGAAGAGCTCCACGTCGGTAAAGAAATAAGACATAATCTGCAGAGGGCCATAGAAAATTCAAAGATTTACGTACCCATCTTTTCTGAGAATTATGCTTCCAGTTCGTCGTGCCTTCGCGAGCTCGCATACATGGTGAAGTGCAAGAAATCCAAACCATTCGAAAAGATGATTTTGCCGATTTTCTATGACGTGGAACCTCGCGATGTTATGCTTAAGTCTGAACTTTACACTAGCGCTTTGGCGAAGCATGAAGAGAAGTTCGGTCAGCAGACAACAAAAGCGTGGGCGGATAGCCTCAGAAGTGTTGCCCAGATAAAAGGAATGGAAGTGAAAAAGCAAGGGTATGTAGGTGTCCTAAATCACTCCATTAACTTTTGATTTAGTCTTTCATTATATACCCAATCTTGGATAGGATCTCGTTTAAGCAGTTTGAGATTGAATGGATACCATGTGTGTCTGGAAAACTATTTTCGATGACAGGATCAACCATGTCAACTATTTTTGTCTTGAGGTTATTATTTTACAATTTCTACTTAGATGATTCACTAATGTGGCAGGCACTGGAAATTCATTCATTTGGCGACACGAGAGATTCTGATGAAACTTAAGGTAAAAGACAAATCTAGCTTCACAATTCAACACATTTTCTCCATTATGTAGTTGGCAAAATGGTAGTGACCTTGCGTAACCGAACGCTACCTCAGGTTATTGATTAAACAAAGGATGTAGCAAAGAAAGTCATTCATTAAATGACGTGAATCAACCATATACATAAATATTTTTTATGATGCTCACACAATAGATACAAGAAGCCATATCATTTCATGTCTCAAAATAGGAAAGGTTTTCATGTGATGGTTAAAGCATATGGTAATGACACATGATCTAACAAGCCAATAAAAAAAAGTGTATCCAATATTTAACAAGATAATAAGTTATAAATTGGGGACTACTGGGAAGACTATAGAAGCTGTCATAGATGAATTGTTCTGTCGTCTGGCTTATCCCAGGAAGGTACAATCTTCCTTCGTTCTAGTGCACAATTGATTCATGCTTCTCAAGTGTATCTATGCAACTGTCCAAGGATGACGACCTTCTGCTTCCTCCTCGCAGAGAATGTGATCATCAAAACTTCCTTGAAATCGAGCAAGTTATCAATATCAACTGATGTAAGTACCCCATCGGTCCAACCGGCAGAAAGATGTCAACCAGGCCTTACTATGGAAATGCTTTGGGAGTGAGACTCGCTCACACCAGCTCCCATATTTCGTCTTATGAGATCACTGATTAAGAAGGAAGGCATCTGGAGGTGAGGTTGCAAATTACTCAAAAGAAGAGGTTTGCTTGATTAGCTTCATGAATATGTGGTTCAACTCGTCATCAATTCACAGAAAAAAATTAATCCTTTTACGTCATTTATGGAACCGTTATTAGAACCTACCATACTACTTCTGTGCTGCCACTGTTAGGGAAATTTGATTGCTGATGAAGATAGCCCAGTAGTTTATAGTTTTTTGATGCTTTGATGTATGATGATGATCATTGTCCTTAAAGTATTATTTGCCCTCACTATTGTTGTTATTGGGTTTAAACAAATATATCTCTAGAATTACACTCTAGTAACAGAAAAATGAGTTGAGCGATTACTTGATTTTTCTATTGGAATTTCTATCTTGAATGTGTTATCAAATTTGTGTATAAGGAGAAAAGAAAAGGGTGTCAAAGGAAAGAAATCCCAATAGCGTTGATTGTGGAACTGCTACAATTCCTCCACGACTTGGTCATAAAGTCAGATCATTTCCTTCCAAGAATACACCTACAATTCCTCCACAACTTGCTCCTCAAGACAGATAATTCTCTAGAGATTGTATCCCACAGAATCACGTCTCTTGTAAACCTAGTGCTTAGCCTATATATTCACTGTGTTGAATAGCAAACGTGTGTATAGAAGACATTCTCTTGAAATATACAGAAAATACAAAGGCAACGTTGTGTCTGAATCTTCTTCTTCTATTCAGCCGCCTTTTACCATTTTCACAAAGAGAATGTTGTTGTTATGAACTGTTGTGATGAATAATATACGATTTAATGCTATTTACACACAACCAACTTCTTTTTGGCGTAGCTACCTTTTCCTCACCATCACCACTTTTTCTGGTTAACCATCATCACTTTTCATGATCAATAATCACTTCTCTTCATGTCAACAATCACTTCTTTTCATAATCAACAATCACCTTTTTTCATGTCCAATAATCACTTCTTTTGATAATAACAAACTATTTCAACAGCCACCACCTCAGATTGCATGCTTAACAAGATATTGTACTAAGTATAGACACAATAGGCAGACAATTCGACTACCACAAGTGAATACCATTGCTCCTGAGCTAATCTATATTGTCCCTGGTCCAAATTTAGTCTCAAGCTGCCAAGAGCTACAAATACGGACATTTGGGGATGGGTTTTCCAATTTCGAACTACATCCAAAACTAATCAGCCACAAGCTATTGACACCTAGATTTTAACCAATAAGCCAATATGCATTCTTTTTTTTGTCATAAGAAATAATAAAACCATAAAATAAAATATTTTTTTATCAATTGAGTCTTAAACCTTTTACATTTATGCCAATTCAATTTATCCGGCTAATTTTAGCTAGAAATCACTAACATAGATGTTGGCCATCTTATGTGGTGCGACTACCGAGCGTGAACAATTTTTAATTATATTTTAATATTTTAATATATTTTATTTTATTTTTGATTTTTTTTTTTCTTTTCTTTTTTTTTTATTTTCTCTTCCCTTTTGCTTCTTCCTCTAGGTCCAGTGGACTGGCCAGAGGCAGGGGCAGCGAGGTGGCAAAGTTGACCTTGCCGGCCTCGGCGGCGGCGTTGCCCAGCCCTCAAGTGAGGACTTCTCGATTCCTAGGGGTTTAGGTTAGTTGAGGTTAGTGAATGGAGTTTTCTTTTCTTCTTCCCAACGGGTGAAGATGGTGAAGACACGAGCTGCTGAAACTTCTTCGGGATTACCATGAATGTTTCGTCTGTTCTCATGTCTTTCCAACCGATGAAATGGTGTGCAGGAGACGTGACGATTTGGTGTGTGTTCAATTTGTCTGAAACGTGGCTTCAAGTTTCTAATGTCTTTACTATAGGGCTCATGTATGTATTTTCCCATTGCGTTACTTCACAGGTCATGCTTTGGGTCCTATGTATGGTCCTCTCAAGATCCCCACCAACTGTTCCATAAAAGTTCTCCATCAAGGTTGTGAAGATTGGAGGGTTGTGACATCCTCAAAGCATTTCTCAATGATGCCTTTTCAATTTTATTTTGATCTTTATTTTTGTAACTTAATTTAATATCCAGAATCTTCTCTGGAAAGAAGTCATCATCTAAGACAAATTATTATTATTTCAGTTAATTTTTTTTTTCTTCATGGAGATTATTATTATAATTGTTGATTATAAAATACAAAGAAATTTGGTGGAAACAAAAATATAAGATTGGCTAGGTCTCGGAAATACCGAGTCCTATGACCAAGAACTTGGCGTTTGGGCTTGGGAACCGTCATGGCTAGGCCCAGTCCTCGAGGCTTGAGCTGGGGTCCTCAGCACTCAGAAAATCATTCGATGATATAGCATGTGTATGCCATAGCATACGAATAATGCATTTCTTTTTAGGAAAATAAAAGCAAGTTTTCCTTACCAAACCACGGAAAATATTTTCCAACTTATTTTCAAATTTCACCCAAACATCAAAAATTTTGTCATTTTCCTAGGGACATTTTTCAAAAAAAGTCACATTTTTCTTGAAACAAACAAACCCTAAGATATTCGTAACAATATGCATGACTAGATATGGTTTTTATTATCAGATTTAATTCATTGTGATCTTAATTCTTTTTTTTTTGTTGAAAGAAAATTATATTAATTACTCAAAATGATACATGAGAAGTACACTGACTTTCATGGCAAAGAATATCCAAGTAGAGCAAATCCCATAACATAACAAAAGCTAAATTCAAAAACAAGGAGGATAAACGGAGCACGGGCAGCGTTAACCACATACTCATTCCATAAAAATGAACCTGTTAAGCAAAATAATCGGTGATCGATCGGTGGATCTCGCATCATCATCATCAATGATGAGCATATGCCGGAAGTCCTTCTCCAATGACTACTACATTACTTGTTGGCGGTGCACACTTAGGTTCGGCTTCCTCTACACCATCGCGGACGGACGGAGACAACCAAAACAGGTTGAAAAAATACAGATCTAACTTTAGAAGAGTAAATCTTCGTGGTTGTTGAGACGCCAAATTTTTACGATCATCAATAAAAACTGGAGCCATATGACCTATACATGGAAAGAGTACGGGTCTATCAAATCGCTAAAAACATTATTAAACTCCCAAAACTAAATCGGGAGAGAAAGCTCCTAGATCTAGAATTAAATCAAGAGAATTCGAACTCTCGGATCTAGAATTAGAGCAGGAGAAGAAAGCTCCTAGATTTAAAAAACAAGAAAAGAGTAAAAAGACTCAAACCAAATCAACAAGAGGGGAGGTGAAACTAGCTCCAACCCTCCCTCATGGTTGAAGCTTGAAGAAGGCTATAGAGAGAAGAGAGAAAAACTTTTCTGCTTCTAACGCGTAATGATCTTAATTCTATTGAATAATGACATCTTGAATAAGTTTCTCCACAAACGATAGGGTGCGGCAATTCTTGCCTCAATCACCGTCATTTTCCTTGCGGGACCCATTGGAGGGCTCACAAGGGAGCCAAGATCAACGATCCTAGTTAATCTGGTTCCCTGGATACGGATCCAGGCTAAAAAATCCTCAAGACTAAATGTTGGGTCCGTTTCTTTGTAATCAATGGGTTGCTGGCAAAGGCTATGCCGCTTTTGTTGTCTTACTAGGGTAAACTCAAGCCAATGCATAGTTGACAAATCCTGCATTAGAAGCCTGAGTTAACGATGTGAGGAATTTGTAGCCATATTGTCAGCAATTTGTTCTGATATAAATCAAAGTCATTCCTGGATTCTCTGCAAGAGAATTTTTATTCCAGAAAGAATAAGAAATGTGCTATGCAAAGATGGCCACCCTATCTTAGACCAAGCATCAATCGATGAAACAAAATAGCAATTTATTTTTTGCCGACTAATCGAAAGTATCTCAAGAGAATAGTTATGTTTTAGACAATGATTTCTGATCTTTGAAAGAATTCACTCTCTTGAGTTTAAGCAAAGATTTTCTATTTATTGTGACAAGATTTACTGTTGACTCATTTTTCAAACTCGGAAATGCAGGAAAATGTTTCCAGATAGAATATTTTTCACGATCAAACGGACCATAAGAAGTGATTCAAATATAAATGTTGAAAAGAGAATTAAAAACAATTTAACTATTTTATCTAGTCAATAATTTGTAAAAAATTAATGTGGAAGAAATCAAATTAAGTTATCATTGAGATACACAGCGTAGCTTCGTTTAGAACTTTAGATAGATAGATTTAGCTGAACTTGAAATTTTGCTTTTGCTAATAAAAAATTGATCAACTAGCCCTCTCAGATTTGAAGTTAAGTTCTTCTACAAGGATAGTAGGAAGGTGAAGGATGTGTTTAAGTTCAAAGAAAACTTAAAGAAGAGATCGTTTCGAGTTTTCCTAACTAGACAAACATTCATTTATTCACTTTTTAAAATCTCCATGAATATAAGTGTTAAGATATCTAGAAAAATAAACTTTAAATGCTAATATAAAAGCAACTACATAAAAATGCAAAACCTTTTGCATTGGGCCCATTGACATTCCAGTTTTGTTGTTCCTGGACAGTGTCGCCCCTATTAGCGCCACGTGTATTTGCAATCTGATTTTGCAATTGTAAATGCTGATGCTCACAACATGATCTGGCGAGATGCTTTGAGAATGTCGTCAATTTGATAAATACTTTGAGAACTCGCTTGTCCTTTCTAAAATATCGGTCCTGATGATTTTAGCAAAATGAGAGGGTTGAGATTTCTCATCACGCGTGATGCTCATGACATCACATAACTCTTTCCAGAGTCCTATATAAAATGATCTAAGATGCTTTGAGTATGTCGTCAATTTGAGAACTCGCTCGTCCTTTTTGATTGAGGCTACAGTCCTTCCTATAAAACTCAAAGTGGAGTTGTAATGATTGAGGCCTGAGGAGAGGAGAGGAGAGTCAAAGTGAACGAGACTTTCATTGATCAGGTGCTTTGAGAGAGGAAACTATGAGGCGAAAATACTCGTGAGAATGGACATGGGAAAGAGCACAGAGGCTGGAAAGAGTGGCGGTGAGTCGTCGACAGTGATTGACTATGATGTCTTCTTGAGCTTCAGAGAGCTGGACACTCGCCAAGGATTCACGGATTGCCTTTACAACGATATGCTAGAGGCGAACATACATGTTTTCTTCGACGAGGAAGAGCTCCGCGTTGGTAAAGAAGTAGGTGATGAGCTACCGACGGCCATCGAAAAGTCGAAGATCTATGTTCCCATCTTCTCCAAAGGTTATGCTTCGAGTCCATGGCGCCTTAACAAGCTCGCACACATGGTGGAGTGCAAGAAATCCAATCCCTCCGAAAAGGAGATTATGCCTGTTTTCTACAACGTGGAACCTTGTGATATTAAGCTTAAGTCTCAAGTATAAATCGACGCTTTAGAGGAGCATGAGGAGAAATTCGGCCCCCGGACAAGGCAAAAGTGGGAGGATGCCCTCAAAAGTGTTGCCCAGATCAAAGGATGGGACTTGAAAAAGCAAAGGTACGTAGGTGTCAAGTACTCCATAACTTTTGTTTTAGACTGTCACTATGTACGCAAGCTTGGAAAAGTTCCTGTTTGGACGATTTAAAATTGAATAAATACCTCGTGTGTTTTCAAAACCATTTCTGATAACAGAATTGACCATGTCATTCATCCAGTAACCGATACTAGCCGTGTTGATTACGATCAATTCCTGAGTATCTTGAGATTATCTTTTACAATTTCTATGTAGATGATTCACCAATGACAGGCATTAGAAATTCATTAAATCTGTGACACGAGAGATTTTGATGAAGCTGAAGATAAAAGATAAATATGTCACGAGCATTTAGTCGGAATGGATGATCGAGTGGAAGCTGTTGTAAAGTTGTTGGATGTGGACTCTGGGGGTATGCGGTTTGTGCTAATCCATGAAATGGGCGGAATTGGTAAAACAACTCTTGCTAAGGTTGTCTACAACAAACTAAATTCCCTCTTCAGTCATTGTTGCTTCCTGGGAAATGTCCGGGAATCTTCGCACCGCTTTGGCCTTGTAACTTTGCAAAAACAACTATTATCTAACATGTTTGGTTCGGGATTTCACGACGGAATTTGTCACGCTCGAACCTCTATCGAGCTCGCGACATCCCCAGCTGCGGTCGAATTTGTGCGACGTCCTAGGAACGTCGCCGACCCAACCCAAATATCAGAGTCACATGCGGGCGAATAACAAAACCCACGACAAATAATGGCGACAATTGGATAGAACAGCAGATCCATCCAGCAACCACATATTCATACAATACCAAATATACAAACATCATATTACAGACATGTACAGCAAACCAACATCCGAAATCACCGTCATAACACAAGATCATGGTCTAGTTAACTTAACTTCCCTATTGGATATCCCAAGTTATACAACCCCTAAAATGCCCTAGGGAAAAAATCTAAGGGTCGCCCTTATCCATTCTGCCCCTAATTCATCTGGCTCAATCCTCCGGAGATTTCTTGGGCATCGCCCTCTGAATCCACGGGCACCATGGGTAGCTCTTCGCACTTCAAAAGAGGAGGCGGTTCTTCAGGTTTATGGCTGGGGGGTCTGAAAGTAGCGGTTATACAACCGTGAGACGAATCTCAATAAGTGTACAACCCCAAACCCACATAGGCACTTACATAACGCTGCATTTAAAACACATAACACACAATCTATCAACCAAACTAACAATCACACGCGACCCTACCTGGAATTCCTCATGCACGTCCCTGCACGTTAGTCAACCACATAGCCAGTATGCCATAGAAATACATCACAGCCGCGCGCGTGCCCCGATTATAGAGCAAAACCCACTTGGGCACGTCCCATACCATGCCTAGCAGTTTTTATCCTATAATCGAGCATCACACCACGGATACAAACACACTCGCTCCAACTCACACCACGCGTCACTTTCTTAATTTCACTCGTCCCGTCAATTCTTGCTCATTCTCAACCTTTCCACCACTACCGCGCCCGCGTAAAACGCATCAGGCCAACGGTCTTCTGACCTCATCAGGCATCATCACCCCGTCGGGCGGGCATCGTCACCTCGTCGGGGGACGGCATTGTCAGCGTAAACGAACTGCGCTTCAGGGCGGAATCCTACACACACTTTCCTTTTACCGCGCCCGCATAAAAAGCACATCAGGCTAACGGTCTTGACCACGTCGGGCATCGACACCTCGTCGGGCGGGCATCATCACCTCGTCGGGGACGACATCATCCCGCGAACGCGTACCGCCTCGGGACGGATCCTCTCCAACCAATCTTACACACATGAACCTTCGTTCCACACTCTCCACGCTGCGTACCACGTCCCCACACAAACACACTGCTAACATACACACTTCACACATTTCCCATTTACACAACCTCGTCACACAAACACCACACAAACACCTATACTTAGCACGCTTGAACTCAATGCACAATCACACTACCACACTACCACACCACCACACTACACGGCCACATACACAAGACACCCCACCACAATTCACAGCCACTCACATAGTACACATAGTCACGCATAATCAGCCCATAGCAATTTTCAGCACACGTGCTCATTACAAAATCACACTACCACACCTCACAGCCACACAATCACACATACGAGCTCATTCAAGCAGCAAACTACCCGTCAAAATGCCACGATAATACCGAATAATTTTTGAGAGAGAAAAACCGAGAATATGTAAAATCGGGCTAAATTGGGCAGTTTACACAGTGACCGAAATCCAAACAAAATAAATAGTAAACGAACTCCAAAAATTCTAAATTTTGGATATGTCATAAAAAACATCTTGATCAACATTTTTTATGAAGAACACAAAATCCGGTTCAATCTGCAACCATGCCATTTTGTCCCTTGAAATCAGACCAAACCAGTTCGCTCAAACAGACCATTTTATCCTCAAAATACATTTATTTCAACACCCAAATCACCTTGAAAAGCTTTGAAATTTTTATATGTTATAGCCACGAGTGTACCCAACAACTTTTGTGAAGGAAGTATTTTGAAAATAGGTCTGGAAAAATAATAAAAATTCGAACAGACCCGAAGGTCGGATGAATAGTAAATCGGGCAGTTTTATTTCGGTCCAAAGATGGACTTCTGAATGGTATCAAATGATTTCCAAATATTCCCAAATTAAAATACGTTATACTTCAAGATGTTGGAAACAACTTTCATAAAGAACACTTCTTCAAATTCGGGCCACACAAGTCATAGTAAAAATAATAAAAACCAGCGACGCAGCAGCAACCTAACTGGAAATCAGCCAACACACACCACCAAGCAAACCAGCTACTAAATTCACCCTAAACCGAGCCCTAAACAAACCTAACAATACCCGAGGTCCTAGGCGACATTTGGGGAGGTCACTTACCTAAGAAAGGCGAGAAGAACGGGTTGAAACAGGCGGAACAGCAGCATCAATGAAGAGAATGAGAAAAGGGGAGAGAGAGAGAAAGATGAAGAAAATGGGAGAGAAGGGCTGGACGTGGGGAGATCTGGCCAAAATGAGAGGTGAGGAGACAGAGAGAGATCAGACCAATCAAAAAGCCGGTTGGTGGGGACACGTGTCGCGATCCTACGCGATTTCCTATTTTACCCTTGATCCGACGGCCCTTATTTGTGTCTATCCAATAATTGAAGGGCAAAAATGTCCAAAGCCCAATAATTGAGCTGATTTTTCAGACCTGATTCATCCCAAAAATATCCCAAAATTTTTCAAAATTCGGAATTCCCAGTACAGGGTCCAGGGGCAAAATGGTAATTTTCCAGTCTCGGGGCGAAATTCCAATTTTCACACATACGCTTTCCATATATCGTGGCCAACATAATATGGCGTCGAGAATCGCGAAATTCACTTTCTAAGTCCTTGAAAATCGATTCACGAAGTTCTTGGAATAAAATAATATTATTTTTCAATTTTTGTCGAAATTCCGTTTTGTCCAAAACCACTCTAAATGTGCGTGGCCACCCCAAAATGACCTTGGCAGCGTAAAATAACCTCAAAGCGGCCTCCGAATCTAGCCCGGTACCCCGGGGCAAAACCGTAATTTTTCCTGCCGGGATCGAAATCCATTTTTTGCAGAAATAGGTGGCCCCAAGGTTGGCCACGCCAAAAAAACGTCATCGGCCGCCCAAAATTGTCACTTTCAAAATTCTCGATTCCGGGCCCGAATTCCAAGAAATGACTAAAATTGACTAATTGCGACTTTAGCTTATTTACGGCTAACGGGTAGCTCATTAGGATTACGCGCTCTTGACCCGTGACCGATACTAAGTCAAATCACGTTTAAGTTTGCTCGAACCAAGGCGACCTCGATTGTCATATAATTGTAAGGGTCCATCGCTAGTGCCCTTTGGACACGATCAATCAAATAGATCGGTCTTGATTGGCCTAAAACATTCCCTCGTCAATCCATATGGTCGAAGATCGAACCTGTGTCGAGTTCTTTGGTCGTGCGAACTCAATCTGTGTTGGCCTTACCCCTAAGTTAGCATCCCAAGAATGCGCATTTTCGGATGAGATCCCACTATAATTGCGTTGGCCAAAATGTTCATTTCTTAAATCCCCGGAAAAGGATCGAAAATTTATCTTTGTTATAGAATCAATGACATTGACTATGGGATCAAGTTGATTGCACAACGACTTTCTAACAAGAAAGTCTTCATCATTGTCGATGATGTGGACGAGGAACAACTTGAGAAACTAGCCATCAAGCATGTTTCCTTCGGCTCTGGAAGCAGAGTTATTATGACAACTAGGAATAGAATCATCATAGAAGCTAGCTGGACTTTTGAGTATGAAGTGAAGCCATTGGATTCCATTCAATCGCTTGAGCTTTTCTATGGACATGCATTCGGTAAAAATCCTCCTCCAAATGATTATGTCAGTCTTTCGAGATAAGTAGTTTCTACTACCGGAGGACTTCCCTTGGCTCTCGAAGTCATAGGCTCATTACTTCGTTGCCAAAACAAAGGCTTTTGGATAGGTGTATTGCACAATCTGAGGGAAATAACTCATGAGAAGGTCCAAAATATGCTGAAGATCTGCTACAACTCCTTGAAGCATGAGCAAAAACAGATCTTTCTCGATGTTGCATGTCTTTTTGTGGATGAAGACAAGACGAATGCATTCTACATGTGAAAAGATTGTGGGTTTGAGCCAGATTATTCAACTCAAGTCTTCGTTTGCATGTCCTTGATAAAGATAACTGACGACAATAAATTCTGCATGCACGACCAACTGAGAGATCTCGGGAGAAAATTATCTGTGAAGATACAAGGTTGGTGGATTCAAGAAAGCAGAGCAAGTTGTGGGGTCCTGAGACAGCGGTTAAAATCATTAGAACAGAAGAGGTGAAACGATATGCTCTGCCATCAAATTCTACACTTCTCTCAATAGTTCATTTATTAATTAAGCACCCTTTTCTAATACGGAGAGAGAGAGAGAGAGAGAGAGAGAGAGAGAGAGAGAGAGAGAGAGAGAGAGAGAGAGAGAGAGAGAGAGAGAGAGAGAGAGAGAGAGAGAGAGA
The DNA here is from genome assembly GCA_024733475.1 of Syzygium grande. Lineage (NCBI taxonomy): Eukaryota > Viridiplantae > Streptophyta > Magnoliopsida > Myrtales > Myrtaceae > Syzygium > Syzygium grande. Next base: position 46,664 of record JAMXDD010000031.1, read on the forward strand.
GAGAGATGAAGATATTTTTCATTTACTCTTATGCTACTTTACCATTGAACAACAGAGAAAGGAGGCCATTGAAGCAGTTTGCTTAGATGAAAATGCACCAGGAATCTATACAAGCGAAGAGTTTTCTAGGCTTCCAAACATAAGGTTCCTCAAATTACGTGGGGGACGCTTTGTTGGAGACTTTAAGAATCAGCTTTCAGAGTTGAGATAGTTGTCCTGGAATAGGTGTCCTCATGAGCTCTTGGCCCTCAATTTCCATCCAAGCAATCTTGTTGTTCTCAACCTATCTAATAGCTTCATCACGGAGGACTGGGCTGGATGGAGTCAAATCAAGGTATGATCTGTTGCTATTTATTTATTTGAATCTCAATTGATTGTCACGCGGAGTTTTTTTTTTTTTTGGGAACTCCTATAGACAATAAGCCATTGTAAATAAATAGGTCATGAATGGAGTAATCAAGGCCTTTCAACAGTAAAACTAAGCTGGTCTTATAATCAAGGCCATTTACAATTAATTGCATATTATGGGAAGAAATTGAATTGATATATAACGTGATCATCAAATTTCCAGGAAATCGAGCAAGCCATAAATGTCAACTCGCACAAGTGCTCCAACAATCCAACCATCTGAAAGATGTCAATCAGGCCTTTCTATGGAAAATTCTCTGGGAGTATCTGGAGGTAAGGTTGCATATTACTCAAGAAGAAGAGAATTGCTTGATTAGCTTCATGGATCTAGGGTTCGGGGCCTTTTTTTGGCCTTATAGAAAGCAAGAACCCATTTTTGCTTTTCCGTCAAACTACGGAACATTATTCAAATTTTAGAAAATCGTGAAAATTTTGTACGTGAATGTACATATCAGCATTTTTATATAAAGTATTAAATGCAAATGAGAGCGCCTCAAAAATTAAAAAAAAAAAGATGAATCAAAAGACAAAAGATGAACTCGCTCCAAACAGAACTAGGAAACAAATTAGCTAATAAAATGAGGAAAAAATTTACTGTTCGAGTAAAAAAATATAATAACCTAATTCTGAAATTAGTATCTGAAAAAGTTTTGGAGTTTAAGCAAGTTATAGGAGACACTATTTCATTTTTTTATATTTTCATTTTATGGCTCTATTCTTTGTAATCTACACATGACACCATGAACTTTCTATAGTCGTCTCCAGCCTACGGCAATGAAGTTAGACTCCACGGTATAAAGTCTAAACTTATAGTTTGAAACTTAAAAGCGTAATCAAGATGTAAAATTTTGAAAAGAGAGGTGATTATACGGCTAGCAGTTGGGCAAGTCTGGGCATGTGGTTCTTTTCTTGATTTTTCTTTCATAAAAGTTGCTATTTCTTTAATCATGGTCAATCTTGGGCAAGGATTTTTAGGCTCATCTTGCCCATTGATCTTATATTATTTGAATTAGATCGTGCAAAGAGTTGGTGAGATCAATAATGGATTTTCACTCTGCATTAGGGTTAATAAGACAGATCGGCACCTTATTAAAGGGAAATCGTAAAAATAACCACTTGTAATTAGTTTTACTGTCGAATTGCATCAGTAAATAAGTACTTTAAATTACGACAAGCCTAATATTTCTATGGTTTGCATTTCCTACATATTGTCAAGAATTCTCCAAATACAACAACAGAAAATGATACAAAAATAAGTTATAGATAAATGATTATTTACATGGAACAGTGTATATTTATAAGTCGGTTAAGTATTTCAGCATGAGTAAATCAAGAAAATATTGAACTGAGTTTCAATAATTTTCACACTATCAAATTTTCAATAATATTGAATTTAGTTCCATTTGACAAATCCCAACTATTTGGCATCGCGCTACCGCCCTGCATCATCCCACATGTTTAGTTTCGACACTCAGCTGTGACGCTCTCGTACAGGGCACAATTCTAAGCGAACTGAATTGACTGATTAAACTTCAAACTCCATACGACAGGCATCGACTTCACCAACCGAATTCTCCATCTCAGGAATGAGTAGAACAGAGGGACGACGGAGCGAAACACTGTAACAAGAGTTGCAGTGAATGATCCGATCCCCATCAGCTGTTTCCAAAGGTAAAGCATATAGGGCCGGTGATTGTGAGCTGTTGGATATTGTGAGCCTACACAATAATGAAGTAAGATTTCAGTATACTCTTGGTTTTAGCAAGCTCCAGATGATGAAGTAAGATTTGTGTATCTAAGATCTTGAGTCCATAAAGTCTCACCTGTTAGGACGAAACTAAAACATACAGATTGTGCATTCCCATCCTAACAAAGAAATGTTAGGATAGAAGTACTGGTGAGGTCCATCTTGGGGAAGAAATTCTTGGCCCAACTTGCTCATTGATCTGGATCATTTAGGAAAACAAATCAACGGAAAAGATTTTCTAATTAATTGAAACCAATGCTTAAATTCAGGAAAATAATTTGTTATTTAAAAAATCGAAAATCATTTTCCAAAATATGACTATATATTAACATTTGGACCAGAAATTATGTGCTTGAGCATGTAAATCCCAAAGCTCCTTTTCTGGGCCATTGGAAGTAGGCTTAGTAGAGGTGAGGGACCGGTCTCACTGGGGTCCATTGAGGGCAAGCCTGGGCTAGGAACCCTAGTGCTCGTGCTCGGGACTTTGACGCCTGTGTCCGGGACCCCAACGCCCGAGCCAGGTCCATTGATGAAAAATATTGTAATTTCCTCAATATTTTATTTTTTCATTGAGAACCAAACACGCATATGGCGAGTTCGTCAAAAGTCAACCCTACAAGGAGCAACTTGATATTCTTTTGGTCATGATCGATCTTGGGGAAGAATTTTTTAGGCCCAACTTGCCCATTGATCTTCTACTATTCTAAATTAGATCATGCAAAGTATTGGTGAGGTCCCAAAAAAAATTATGGATTTTTGTTGCATGAACGTGTTAAGACAGATTAGGACCTTATTAAAAGAAAAATGTTTGCATGTTTGAAGACCCCAACATACGAATCTACCAACATTATATATTCGCCACGACCTAAACACACAACAAAAAAAAAAATCTAAATATTTATTTTATCACAAGTGGACAACCAGTGATTAAGCAATTATCTTCGATAACCACCCACTAGTTTTGTTTCTTCCAATTTATTTTATACGTATCATTCTCATTCTATTGGAGTAAAACAAGACGAAGCAACTGCCATGTGGCTCACAATTTATTGGACCAATCACTTTAGAAAGAGGTGAGCATACATGAATGTAGTCAACTAAAGACTTGAGTTATTTGTCTAAAAAGAAAAATTTCTCCGGACATCTAATTATAAAACGGGAAATTTACGGTTCAAGTAAAAGAAATCTAATCAGAAATCTATTTCCAATATATTAACTCATTGTAAAAATAGTATCTGAAAAAAATCCTAGAGTTAATGAAGTAAACTAAAATTGCAATCTCCATTTATTTGAGCCTCGTCAAAAAAAACAAAACATAGCAAGGGATCAAAAATGAAATCCTAGAAACACTGAGGACTAATATTGTAATTCCCTTCATATTTCATATCTAATTAGTAGGAGTGAGCATGGTTCCGAGGATAGAACCCGGAACCTCAAAACTGACAAGTAGAAACTGTGAGGTTCTGGGTTATAAGATATGCAAAGGTAAGTTTCAGGTTCAAAAATTGGGGAACCTGTTTTAATTGATAGATTCCTAATTCTAAGTATGTAGAACCTGGAACCTGAAACTTAAATAATTTTTGTGTTTTTTTTTGTCTATGTTTTTGCGTGACCTTGTCGTGTTTCATTGTATTAGATGATGAGCGTATAATTTAGAACCAAAAAAATAGCCAAGTATATATTTCTGCACCACTAGTAAATGTCCTAGTTTCCTTAGTTCCATCTAGTCCATTTTGTAAGTCTGAAGCATCTAAGATCAATTGGCAATAGACTTTCATTTTATAACTTATTAATATTTCATATTTTTCGTGTGTCTAATTATAAGTTATGGTCAGTGGGTCATAACAACAAATTGTGGTCTTTAAAAGTGATGATTCACTGTAATTATTTAATTAATAATACAGGTGGAACCAAGATAGACTACGAAATCAACCTAGAACCTGTAATAGGGTAAATTCAAATTCTAAAAATGAGGAATCTATTCTCTTGGGCAGGTTTCAAGTAGAACTTGCATGGAACATGAAACCACTCACCCCTAGTATCGATTCATGCAATGACTTCTCATTTTAATTATATTTGTTTGAACCGTAATGCTAGGAAAACTAGTCATTTGTATTCTCTTTGGTGAATGACAAACTTGTTTAGTATTGTTTGCGTTCATTTTCGTTTTGTTTTACAAAAATGAAATAAAAAAACATATTGCACCCCGGAACCTATTTTGGAACTAGTGACAAAGTAAGTTTCAGGTTTCAAATTCAAGTTCGATAGGTAGATTTGGGGTTCAAAAAAAAAAAAATGAACTTGGAACTTGTTCCAAAAAAAAAAAATATTGTGAATTAGTCAATAGTCAACTCTACATTATGCCATTTTAGGGTCGATGTATATAGGAAAGAGGAGATATGTTTCATTATTTGGTAAAAATATTATCCGGGAAGTGGAACGAAACTTACAAACTGTGAATTAGTCAAAAGTCAACTCTACAGGGGTGGAGCCCACCACTGATTACGGCATTTTAGGGTTGATATATAGGGAAAGAGGAGACACTATTTCGTTATTTGGTAAAAATATTGTCTGGGGAAGTGGAACGAAACTTACATACTGTGAATTAGGCAAAAGTCATCTCTACAGGGGTGGAGCCCACCACTGATTACGACATTTTAGGGTTGATATATAGGGAAAGAGGAGACACTATTTCATTATTTGGTGATAATATTATATGGGGTTGTCACAATGGAAGACTGTACCGCTATCATAACGCCCTCCCATGTCTTCCGGTAGACATCCCAACCATAATAGCTTTGATGGTGCGTGAGCAATAACTTGATATTTTTTTTGCTGTGCTACAACAAGTGGCTGTGATTTGTTTCTTGCTACCCCATGAGATAAGTGTCTTGCCCAAAAGAAATAGTAGCTCATGGTGGAGCGATGATGTTAAGGGTCACTAACTCAGTCAGTATCAAAATAAGTTGTCAACTCCTTAGTAAAATAAATGGAAAATAAAACATCATAATGTACTCCGAATGTAGCGAAGAATTCAAAGTACTATAGCCAAATGAGTCGACGAGGCATGTCACACCCGAACTCTATCGAGCCGCGACATCCCCTCTGTGGTCGAATAATGCGACATCCTAGGGTATCGCCAACCCAATTTCAACTTATCAGAGATTTAAAGCGACTAATGGAAACTACCAATACCGAGCAATAATAACTGGGATAAGCAGAGAGAACAACCATATTCATTGCTCATCCATACTTATATAATATTCACAATTTACAAGCCACCATATTTACAAGCACACCGAACTTCTACACTATTAACCGACGTAAAAAAAGAATCGATAGCCTGGGTACCCTATCACCAAAATGGTACACTTCAAAAAGCCTATTCCCAACCCCTACACTAGCCCCTACGCCCTGCTTATGGCGTCTATTCCGAAGTCCGACTCCAAAGATTTGAATCTAAGTCCCCTTGAACCGTCGGCTCCTCACGAGGACTCCGGTTTGGCCTCAATCTCGATCGAATTGTTTATGTCACCCGACTCCATTGGAGCTTCAACCGACTCCTCCTCGATTGGCTCCTCATCAAACTCGTCCTAAGGTACAAACTCGTGGTCGAGCCATTGTTCATACTCGTGCGTGCTACGGTTTCTTCTTCGGGCTCATCCTCGGGCTTATCTTGTGGGGCCTCTTCTTGATTCTACCTCGATTTCTTCCTCTTATGGTTCCTCCTCTAGGATCGCTTGAGATCCACGTCCATTGGATCGTATCCCACGAGATTCTTCGGGCTCTGGTTCATGCTTGACCCCCAAAGGCTCGGGTGCTCAGCGCTGCTGCGGTCAAATTACATCGGACTAGTCTCCAAACTAGTCATCTCGCCATCGAGGAGGTATGGCGGGCCGGGTCCCAATCCCCAACTCCATCAAAGGGGCGTTAAATCCTTGGATAGGGGCCAAACTCATCTATCCCGTCTCAAAAGAACTAAAAGCGGTATATGTGTGGAAACTTGCCAAAGGGTAACCTGCTACTTGATTCTCCGCTCCCAGCTTTCCCCAAACTCCAACATGGCTCAAACTCCCCCTGTTGCTGCCGTTCGTTCGACCATCCTATGGACCTGGGTGGGAAAAACGGGAGATGAGTCGGGGAGACTCAGCAAGTGAAAACACTAATATCAAGCGAGGATATATCGATCGCCGTTAACATAAGTCAGCCCTTACGTACCCGATCGATGGCGGATCAACAGCAAAGTTCAAACAAGAGAACATCATGCATGGCCACATCGTGTATACTTTACAAACCAAGACTCGATTCTATCTCAAATCAATATCAAACATGAAACATGATCAAATTGAGAAATGAACCAACTATGACCAACCAAACAACCGAGAAATGGTCCAAGCAAACCCGTCCACAACGCATCCCAACATCCTTTTCCGGTATTAGGGAATTCACTTACACAATAATATCAAACAAGAACTAGAGAAAACGAGGCTTATGAAGGACACGTGAGTCTCGGCGATTCTTGGGCGATTCTTAGTGGTTCTTAGGCTTGAGCACAAATACACGGCCTTGGGCGTGGCTTTCTCCTTGATCGAACAACAAGAAAAAGGATGAGTTGGTGAAGAGCTCTCTCTCTCTCTCTCTCGGCTTCTCTTTCTCTCTCTATTTCTCTCTTCCCTTGGCGAATGGCCTTGTTTTCTTATAGGGAGGCAAAACTTGGGGCCAAAGTTTAGATGAGGTAAGCAAGACGTGTCATTGGGTGCGTGAGGTAAAAGCGCACGTGTCATCGGAGGTAAGAGGTGGCGATGACCTCATTAATGGCTTGTGTTAATTGCTTGGACTTTAGGCCCCTCCATGATGACATACATTAATGAATGAAGACTTTAGAGACACCACCATCATGACTTTTGGCCTATGCTATTAATAACCGATGACACGTGTGCTTACCTCACCTCCCGACGACGCGTGCGCTTATCTCATCCAGACTTTGGCCCCAAGTTTTGCCTCTCTATAAATAGAAAGAAGGCCATCTGTCTAAGGGGAGAGAAATAGAGAGAGAAAGAGAAGCCGAGAGAGAGAGAGATAGAGAGAGAGAGAGCTTCACCAGCCCATCCTTTTTCTTGTTGTTCGATCAAGTGAGGAAGCCACGTCCAAGGCCGAATATTCGTGTTCAAGCCCGAGAACCGCCAAGAACTAGAGAGAGAAGAACAGATGGTGAGAACAACGGCCTTGGGGTCTCGACAACTCATGGTGGTTGGCCTTTTCTTTTCTCTCCACGGCTTTCTTTCTCTCTTGGTTTTCTCTTTCTTTTCTCTCTTGGCGGTTTGTGTGTATGCAGTGGGTGTGTCATTTTCTTCCTAATGGCTTCTATTTATAGAGGAGTAAGGCTAGGGTTTTGATGAGGCGTGCGCATATGTCATGGGGAGTATGAGGTATACGCACGTATTATCATGGCGATGAGGTAAGCACACGCATCATCCACTCATTAATGGCCTAAGTTTAATAGTCAAGAGTAATGATGAAATGGCCAATTATTCTTCCTTTCTCTCTCCTTGCCCATTGGCGTGACTTGCTCTCTCTCTCTTGGGTCAAAACTTGATGGCCAAGACTTCATAATGGCTTCATAAAGGCTTGTGGAAAAAGAAGGCCAAACAATCAATACAAGCCATTAATTAGGCTTCTTGTGTAATTGTTAGGTAAGTGAATACCCTAATACCGGGAAAGATTGTTGAGATGCGTTGTGGCGTGGTTTGCTTAGACCGTTTCTCGGTCATTTGGTTGGTCGTAGTTGGTTCATTTCCTTGATTTGATCATATTTCGTGTTTGATGTTGTTTTGAGATAGAATCGAGACTTGAATGGCAAAGGTGCACATGTTATAGCCGTGCTTGATGATCTCTTGTGGAACTTTGCTATTGATCTGTCATCGATGTGAGTGCGGCAAGGGCCGATTTATGTTAACAGCGATTGATATATCCTCGTTTGATAGTAGTATTTTCACTTGCGAGTCTCTCGACTCATCCCCATTTTCCCACTTTCGGGTCTATAGGATGGTCGAGCGGATGGCAGCGACAGGAGGAGTTTGAGCCATGTTAGAGTTCGGGAAAGCTAGGAGCTGTGAAAGGAAGTAGTGGGCTTAGAACATCAAGCCATAACGTTTGTTATGTGTAAATGTCTAAAATCGGCTAAGTTGGCTTGTAAAAAATATGTTTGCATGTCCTGTAAATATAAGGTTTGCTCATTATTATCTTTCTTTAAACATAAGCAGAAGCATGACTCGGGACAATCACATTAAAAATAACAGCGGGATTAAGACAAACAACATCATGAGCAAACCTTGTATTTAAAGGACACGCAAACATATTTTACAAGCCAACTTAATCAATTTTAGCCATTTACACATGATAACAAATGGCTCGGGTGTCCTAAGCCCACTACTTCAGATTCACAGCTCCTAGTTTTTCCCAAACTCTAACATGGCTCAAACTCCTCCCCGTCGCCGCCATCCATTCGACCATCCTATGATCCTGAAGAGAGGAAAAATGGGAGATGAATCGGGAGACTCAGCAAGTGAAAACACTAATATTAAGCGAGGATATATCGATCGCTGTTAACATAAGTTGGCCCTTACCGCAACCGCAAGATCGATGACAGATCAATAGCAAAGTTCAACAAGAGAACATCAAGCACGGCTATAACATATGCACCTTGCCATTCAAGTCTCGATTCTACCTCAAAACAACATCAAACACGAAACATGATCAAACCAAGGAAATGAACCAACTACGACCAACCAAACAACCGAGAAACGGTCCAAGCAAATCACGTCATAACGCATCTCAACATCCTTTCCCCGGTATTAGGGAATTCACTTACCCTAACTAAAACAAGAACTAGAGAGAGAAGAACGGATAGTGATAACAACGGCCTTGGGGTCTCGGCAACTCACGGCGGTTGACCTTTTCTTTCTCTCGCACAGCTTTCTTTCTCTCTTGGTTTTCTCTTTTTCTCTCACGGTTTCTCTCCCTCTTGGCTCTCTTAATGGCCTATATTTATAGAGGAATTGGCTTGGCTAGGAAGTCAATGAGGTAAGCGCCGCGTGTCATCGGGTGCGTGAGGGTGCGCCGCGTGTCATCAGAGGTATGAGGTAAGTGATGACCTCATTAGGTCATGATGACGGTACCTCAAGTCTAACTTCCATTAATGCGAGTCATGATGAAGGGCCCTAAGGTCTTCGTTCATTAATGCATGACATCATGAAGCGCCACCAAAGTCCAAGCAATTAATATGAGCCATTATGAGGGTGGCCTCCAAAGTCAAGAACAATAATGGCTAATTAATAAAGCTTGGAGGATAAAGCTTAGAGGGGAAAATTGTTACATGCCGATTGTTGGGCCTAGGAAGCTTTTGAGGTAAATTATAATATCCTCAATTTCAATCCACAGGAATTGGCTATGGGTTAAGTTTGGTGGTTTTCCGATCAGAACTAAATTGTTTTCTCTTGTTTTGGAAAACCCAGTTTTGGATCCTTTGTACCCATTCGTTTTTTTTTTTTTTGGGGGCTTTTATGATCCGAATTTCCAAATACTTTCTTCTTAAAAGTTGTTCCAAACATCATGACGCGTTTTACATGATTTAATTTCAGAATTTTCGGAGTTCATTTACTATGATTTCACATCCGATTTCGTGAACAGTGCAAAACTATTTTTTCCAAATACTTTCTTCTTGAAAGTTGTTCCAAACATCATGAAGTTTTACATGATTTAATTTCAGAATTTTTGGAGTTGAGATGAATGGTGCGATGGCCTGATTTTAGGATCGAGTGAAACTACCCAGAATGGGTATTTCGGTAATGTTCACACTGTCTTGATTTTCTACAAGTTTTTCTGAGACGAGTTTGGGAAAGTTTCCTTCACAAAAGTTGTTGAGAACGTCCTTTCCTATAACTTGTATAAATTTGGAAATTTTTGAGATGATTTGGACTCTAGACAGAGCTTACTTTTAGAAACAAGAATTCTGTCCCAGTAAACTGTTTTTAGTCTGTTTTGAGCTACTAAAAATAGTGTTTACAGAAAGATTCAAATTTGTGTTCTTCACGAGAAATGTGTGTTAAGGTCTTATTTATTACATATTCAAATTTGAGAATTTTCGAAATCCATTTATTATATTTTCAAGTTCGATTTTGTGAACAGTGCAAAGCTATTTGGTTTTGTCATATTTCAAAAATTTATCAATTGTTATATGAAAAAAAGTTGGAATCTCGACTTGAGGTCTTTTGGTGATATTTGATGACATATCCGCGTCGAACCTTGGGTTGGATGAAATTATTATGCGTGTTTATTGCGAAAAACCTTTAGAAAATCTTGTAATTAAGTATGGCACGGGTTGTGATTTTGTGCCAATTGGTATATTTCATATTTTGATTGACCTCGAGGTGGGGGCGTCCGGTTTAATTTGGTATCGAGCAGATTTTCCCTCCAAGGGTGCAGTTCGGGCAGCTTGCAATTGGCTAGTCCGACGAGGCGGGGAGTGGCACGGGGCCAAAACGACCTGATCGGTGGCGGCAGCGGAGGTGGCGCGGGGTAAGAGGCTTGATCATTGAGCGGCCTTTGGGTAGAAGTGGCGTCGGGATGAAGGGTCCGATCATTAAACAGCTCGACAAACTTTTAGGATGGCTAAGGATAGGAATGACCGAGGCGTGCACCGATTGGGAAAACGATTCTGAAATCAAAGCGGAAATAAAGACATTTAGTGATAAGGTGCGTTGAAGTTGGGGTAGTTAGCTCGGAAACACCCATATGCATGTGAATGATTGATTTTAGTTGAATAGGTTAAGTGCTCCTGTTTGTTTGTGATCACCCGACCTATTCTTGTATTGTAGAAAGTCTTGTTAGACTATTGATAGTAAAATAAGTGCTTAGGACCAAAGGCTGCGATCGGTGAGGAAAAGGAAAGTCCCATCATGATGCCACGACCGAAAAGAGAAGTCCAAGCAGGTTCCCTTCTAGTAAGTTGTAGTTCGGTGTTGAGCCAAGAGAAGGCTATTGAATTTTGACATAACCCAATCCGATGAGGGCGGGAGTGATCGCTGTGGTAGAACCTCGATCAAGGAGGCGGCTCTTGGCTAGGAAGTGAATGTTGAAGCAAGAAGCTTGATCAAGGTGCGGCCCAAAGCAAGAGTGTCATTTGGAGTTGAAGACATGAACAAAGAGCGGCTCTGCCGGTGCTTCTTGGATGACGGGTAAGAAAAAAGGAAAAATCGAACTAGGTAATCGAATTGCAAGTAAGATGGGAACCTGTTACTTGGAATGATAAGTGTGATCTTCGTGATTGTTATAAGTGAGTAAACAATATTTGAGGAAGATTTTATCAAAGTAGCGTAAGCGGAAGCGTGGTCAAGCTTGCTGCACTCTAGTATGTTGGATTAAGGTCGGGAAAGAAAGGTCGCTGGTCCAGAGCTAGTCCGCATTACAGATGGATGCTATAAAGGTACTAAGGTACATATTGTGATATTGTGAAAGTGTGAGCCCGATCCGCACGCAGTATTGAATTTTTTCGACGAGGTCGGTGGACAGCAGAGTGTCCTATGCTAAGGAGCAGGTGCGGATCATGGATTATAAGGAGCAAGTTTTTTAGAGGTAAGGCCATTCCCTTAGTTAAGGTCCTATAGTGTCATCGGGACATAAAAGAAACCACTTGGGAGAGTGAGGAATTGAGGAAAAGTTGATACCTGCATTTTATTCGAGGAACCAGACACGCATTTAAATTTTGAGGACGAAATTTTATTAGAGGGGGGAGAATTGTCACATCCCGATTTTTGGGCCTGGAAAACCGTAGGTAAATTATAATATTCTCAATTTCAGTCCCTAAAAAATGACTATGGGTTAAGTTTGGTGGTTTTCCAATCAGAACTAAATTGTTTTATCTTGTTTGGAAAACCCAGTTTTGGATCCTTTGTACCCCTTCGTTTTTTTTTTTATTTTTGGGGAGAATTTTGTAGTCCAAATTTCCAAACACTTTATTCTTGAAAGTAGTTTCAAATATCTTGAAGTTTTACATACTTTAATTTTAAAATTTTTGGAGTTGATATGAGTGGTACGATGGCCTGATTTTCAGACCGTGTGAAATTACCCAAAATGGGTATTTCAGTAATGTTTACACCGTCTTTATTTGTTACAAGCTTTTCTGGGCTGAGTTTTGAAAAGTTTCCTTCATAAAAGTTATTGAGAACTTCCTTTTCTATAATGTATATAAATTTGGGAATTTTTCGAGATGATTTAGATTTTGAACAGAGCTTAATTTGAGAAATAAAATTCTGTTCAGTGAACTATTTTTAGTCTATTTTTGAGCCACTAAAAGAGTGTTTACAGAAAGATTCGAATTTGTATTTTTCACGAGAAATGTTTATTAAAACCTTGTTTATGGCATCCGAATTTGAGAATTTTCGGAGTTCATTTACTATGTTTCAAGTCCAATTTTCGTGAATAATACAAAGCAGTCCGGTTTTGTTAGATTTCAAAGAATCAGCATTGTTATATGAAAACGTTGGAATCTCGACTTGATGTTTTTTAGTGATATTTAAGGACATATCCACGCCAAACCTCGGGTTGGATGGAATTATTATCGTGTTTATTGCGGAAAACCTTTAGAAAATCTTGTAATTAAGTATGGCACGGGTTGTGATTTTTGTGCCAATTGATATATTTCGTGTGACCCGATTGGCCCGAGTCATTTGCATGAGAATTCAGTAAATCTAGAGGATAAGACATTGACCGAGTCAAAGCTTATCCTCCAAGCTTTATTAATTAGCCATTATTGTTCTTGACTTTGGAGGCCACCCTCATAATGGCTCATATTAATTGCTTGGACTTTGGTGGCCCTTCATGATGTCATGCATTAATAAGCGAAGATTTTAGGGCCCTTCATCATGACTCGCATTAATGAAAGTTGGACTTACGTAGGTACATCATCATCATGACCTAATGAGGTTATAAACACCTCGTACCCACGATGTTACGTGTGCTTACCTCGCGCCCAATGACATGTGCTTACCTCATTGACTTCCTAGCCAAGCCAATTCCTCTATAAATATAGGCCATTAAGAGAGCCAAGAGGGAGAGAAAATCGTGAGAGAAAGAGAAAACCAAAGAGAAAGAAAGCCGAGAGAGAGAGAAAAAGAAAGGGGCAACTGCCTGAATGTGAGTTCTTTGAGACCCCAAGGCCATTGTTCTCACCATCCGTTCTTCTCTCTCTAGTTCTTGTTTCAGTTTAGTGTAAGTGAATTCCCTAATATCGGGAAAGGATGTTGAGATGCGTTATGGCGTGGTTTGCTTAGTCCGTTTCTCGGTTGTTTGGTTGGTCGTAGTTGGTTCATTTTCGATTTGATCATGTTTCATGTTTGATATTGTTTTGAGATAGAATCGAGCCTTGATTGGTAAAGTGTACATTAGATAGAACCGAGCCTTGATTGGTAAAGTATACATGAGATAGAATTGAGCCTTGGTTGGTGGCGAGAGTTGGCTGGTAAAGTGCATATGTTATAGTCGTGCGTGATGTCTCTTGTTTGAACTTTGCTATTGATACGCCATCGATGTGGGTGCGGTAAGAGCCGACTTGTGTTAATGTGCGATCAATATATCCTCGCTTGATATTAGTGTTTTCACTTGCTGAGTCTCCCGACTCATCCTCCATTTCCCCCTCGGGTCTATAGGATGGTCGAGCGGACGATAGCAACAGGAGGAGTTTGAGCCATGTTGGAGTTAGGGAAAGCTAGAAGCTGTGAATTCAAAGTAGTGGGCTTAGGACACCCAAGCCATAACGTTTGTTGTGTAAAAGAATTGTCAAATCCCGATTTTTTGGGCTGGAAAGCCATAGGTAAATTGTAATATCCTCAATTTCAGTTCTTGGGAAATGGCTATGGGTTAAGTGGTTTTCAATCAAAACTAAATAGTTTTCTCTTGTTTTGGGAAATCCAGTTTTGGATCCTTTGCACCCCTTCGTTTTGTTATTTTTTGGGAGACATTTATGATCCGAATTTCCAAAGGATGTTGAGATGCATTGTAACGTGGTTTGCTTGGATCATTTCTCGGTTGTTTGATTGGTCGTATTTGGTTCATTTCTCGATTTGATCATGTTTCATGTTTGATGTTGTTTTGAGATAGAGCCGAGCCTTGGTTTTGTAAAGTATGCACGATGTGGCCATGCGTGATGTTCTCTTGTTTGAACTTTGCTATTGATCCGCCATCAATGCGGGTGCGGTAAGGGCCGACTTATGTTAATGGCGATTGATATATCTTCTTTGGATATTAGTGTTTTTACTTGCGAAGTCTCCCCGACTCATCCCCATTTTTCCCACCCTCGGGTATATAGGATGGTGAAACGGATGGCGTGACGAGAGGAGTTTGAGCCATGTTAGAGTTTGGGGAAAGTTAGGGCCGTGAAACCGAAGTAGTGGGCTTAGGATACCCAAGCCACTTGTTATTGTTGTGTAAATGGCTAAAATTGGCTAAGTTGGCTTATAAAACATGTTCGCATGAATTATAAATATAAGGTTTGTTCATGATGCTGCTTGTCTTATTTCCGCTGTGTATTGATTGTGATTGGCCCGAGTTATGCTTCCGCTTATGTGTAATAAAAGATAATAATAAGCGGGGACGTCACGTTTATGATCGAGGTGGGGACGTTACAGATTAATTGTACCAATTGATCATAAACTACTATTGTGCGTGTTTATCGTGATATGTGCTTGTATTGAATTGTAATAATTAATAAAGTATGGCACGGGCTTTAGTGTACAATCCGCACAAACTACTAATGTTGAAGAGTTAAGCATGATCATAAGCGTGTCTCGGCAACTATGTTTACAAGCAATAATTATTCAAGAAGAAAGTATTAATAATTACTTTTATAATTGCTTTGGAGTGTCCGAAAATTAGGGTTATAAGCATGACGTCCCATTCATTATTATCTTTCTTTAAATATAAGCGGAAGCATAACTCGGGACAATCACATTAAAAATAACATCGGAATTAAGACAAACAGCATCATGAGCAAATCTTGTATTTACAGGACACGCATAAAACATATTTTATAAGCCAACTTAATCGATTTTAACCATTTACACATGATAACAAATGGCTCGGTGTGTCCTAAGCCCACTACTCCGATTCACAGCTTCTAACTTTCCCCGAACTCCAACATGGCTCAAACTCCTCCCCGTCGCCGGTCCATTCGACCATCCTATGAACCCGAAGGGGGGAAAATGGAGGATGAGTCGAGGAGACTCAGTGAAGTGAAAACACTAATATCAAGCGAGGATATATCGATCGCCATTAACACAAGTTGGCTCTTACCGCACCCGCATCGATAGCAATTCAATAGCAAAGTTCAAACAAAAGAACATCACTCACGGTTATAACATGTGCACTTTACCAGCCAACTCTCGTTTACCAACCAAGGCTCAGTTCTATTTCATGTACATTTTACCAATCAAGGCTCGGGTTCTATCTCAAAACAACATCAAACATGAAGCATGATCAAATCGAGAAATGAACCAACTACGACCAACCAAACAACCGAGAAACGGTCTACAAACCACGCCACAACGCATCTCAACATCCTTTCCCGGTATTAAGGAATTCACTTACACAATAATTAAACAAGAATTGGAAAACGAGGCGTGTAAAGGACACGCGAGTCTTGGCAATTCTAGGCGGAGGCTTGAACACGAATATTCAGGCCTCGGATGTAGCTTTCTCACTTTATCGAACAACAAAAAAGAAGTATGAGTTGGTGAAGCTCTCTCTCTCTCTTTCTCTTTCTCTCTATTTCTCTCTTTTCTCGGTCATGAACAAGAAGTAAGAAAGCAAGAACCAAGATGGTGATGGCATGAGGAAGAGGAAGAAAGGGGGCTTCACGTGAGGCTCTTCCTCTTTCTCTCTCTTTTCTCTCCCTTAGCCGGATGGCCTTCCTTCTATTTATAGAGAGGCGAAACTTGGGGCCAAAATTTGGATGAGGAAGACGTGTCATCATGGAGCATGAGGTCATCGCCACCTCGCAGCTTCATAATAACAAGTGACAAAATAGTATCATTACCAAATCTTCTTAAAATCTTTACATTAATGAATATAAACCAAAGGTCATGATGAAATACCATTAATAAAAGATTTTGAAAAGCTTGGCATTAATGAGTAAGAGTCAAAATATCATGATACAATGCCTCCAAAGTCAAATATCATGATTATAAGGATTCTGAAAATCATGGCATTAATGAATAAGAGTCAAAAGTCATGATGAAGATGATCTAGCAAATCTTGTGCATTAATGGAAATGAGCCAAAAGTCATAAAGAGGAAGATCTTAGCATATCTAAGCCATCAATGCATGTTATCATGGATGAGCCCTAAAGTCCGAGCAATTAATTCAATCTATTATGAGGGTGGCCTCCAAAGTCAAGAACAATAATGGCCAATTAATAAAGCTTGGAGGATAAGTTTTGATTCAGTCAAGGCCTTATCCTCTAGATTCCTCTATAAATTTTTCGAACCGTAGACTCCCTAAAACTTTCTAGATTTACTGAATTTCTCGGCAAATTACTCGAGCCAGTTGGGTCACACTTAAATATACTAATTGGCATAAAAATCACAACCCGTGCCATACTTAATCACAAGATTTTCTAAAGGTTTTCCATAATAAACACGATGATAATTCCATCTAACCCGAGGTTTGGCCCAGATATGTCTTCAAATATCACCAAAAGACCTCAAGTTAAGATTCCAACATTTTTTCATATAGTAATTGATAAATCTTTGACATCTGACAAAACCGAACAGCTTTTGCACTGTTCACGAAATCGGACTTTAAAATATAGTAAATGGATTTGAAAATTCTCAAATTTGGATATATCATAAACAAAGCTTTAAAAAACATTTCTCATGAAGAACACACAATCGGAATCTCTTTGTAAACACCATTTTAGTAGGCTCAAATACAGACTAAAAAACAGTTCGCAGGAATAGCATTTTTGTTTCTCACATTAAGTTTTGTCCATAATCCAAATCATCTCAGAAAATTCCCAACTTTGTACACGTTATGGAAAAGGAAGTTCTCAACAATTTTTGTGAAGGAAACTTCTCCAAAATCAGCCCAGAAAAGCTTGTAGAAAATAAAGACGGTGTGAACATCACTGAAATACCCATTCTGGGCAGTTTCACACGGTCCGAAAATTAGGCCATTATATCACTCATATCAACTCCAAAAATTCTGCAATTAAAGTATGTGAAACTTCAAGATGTTTGGAACAACTTTCAAGAAGAAAGTATTTGGAAATTCGGATCACAAAAGTTTCCTAAAAAAATAACAAAATGAAGGGGTACAAAGGATCCAAAACTGGATTTTCCAAAACAAGAGAAAACAATTTAGTTCCGATTGGAAAACCATCAAACTTAAATCATAGCCATTTCCCAAGGACTGAAATTGAGTGATATTACAATTTACCTACGGCTTCTTAGGCCCAAAAATCGGGATGTGGCACCCCACGTCTACCCGGACTATTGTTGTATGCTTAACCCAGGTCATACTTTCATCTATCGAATACTCTACAACATTATGGTCGGTGTGCATTGGTGCTCCAAAACACTCAAGTGGCAATGGTGGGAGGTTTATTGCTCGGCCAGGATTCTGAAATTGTTGGTTGAAATAATCATAAGAATACATCTCGAAGCATACACCCTATACCCCACCTAGGCTATCACGTACCTCCAGACAATCATGACCACAACCACACTCAGCTATCAGATAGCAGGCACACAATTAATACTTACCTAGGCCTTTTCAATATGCAACTTGCACGTTAGCCACAATAATATAATTGCCAATTATATGCACATTCCCAACCACATGCACATTCCTAATCAATTTCACACACTAATCCCATTAAATTCGCCAATAACCCACGTAATAGTACCACCTCGGGTTCACTTTTGCTACCAACTTTTACTTTCCATCCCACTCGCCAAGTGACCCGTGTAATGGACCTTAGGTTTACTGCGACCATCTCATATACACAACACTCCTGGGCCCGCGTAATGATATCGCCTCAGGCCATGTATCTTGCTTGCGTAATGGTACCGCCTCATGCTCAACATCCATTCTCCCAGTGCACAACCCACGTAATGGTACCGCCTTAGGTTGGCCATGTTCCCAGCACTTCCCGCCCACGTAATGGTACCGCCTCAGGCCATGTATCTTGCTCACATAGTCGTCTTGTCTCGGGCTCAACACCCACCACCCTACGACACAATCCGCGTAATGGTATCGCCTCGGGTTAACCGTCTTCCGGTAATACCACGCATTGTCCCGTGAGTTGTACCGCCTCATGACGGATTAATTTCCCGCGTAGTGATACTACCTTAGGGATTTCCATTATCACAACGATCACCCCACACTTACTTTCTCATGCATTCACACATTCAACACTCAAATGCCAACTTATTGGCCCATCACACTTGGCCCGTGCACTCAAACCACGCATTTCTCAAGCTCAATAAAAACCCAACACGGCCAATTGATAGTCAATTTCAATTCGCCCAAGCGTGCACATAACAAAGTACATTTCAATCAAATATTTCACAAACTAACGAACAATCACGGCCGCCATCGGGCCCACATTCACAGCCACCATCACAGCCACAAATTCAACATTTTCATGCATATTTCAAGCCATAACAGGCATCACAATATAGCCACATCACAAGATATCGAACTAACACAAATCGTCTCCAAATCGAACTTATTGCTCATCATCAAGATCCACAATTTCCAGCACCCAATTCAGTAATAAATCAGCCTCGAAACATCACAATTTCAACCCCGAATCAGCCAATTAAAGTCCCCCAAATCAATCTACCAATATTACCCCTAAACGGCCTCAAATAACCCCTAAACCGACACTAAATTTAACCCGATTCGGCCCTAAATTTGTCCGTTGATACCAAGTTCTAAATAGATTTTAGGGCGCGACTTACCCGAACTCTAGACTAACTTAGCTTGAGTGAAAAGGAGGGGCGATTGGCGGGTGAACGGCAATGTGGCTCGGCGGCGGCGGCGGCAAGCGACTTTGGCTATCCATCCAGCTCACGACCACGGAGGGGGTAAAAGAGAGACGGCGTGAGGGGAGGGGCAAGTGCGATGGCAGGACGGTGACAATTGACGGCGTTGGCGGTGGCGGCGGCATACGGCCAAGGGGGCGATCGGCGGTGAGGGAGAGAGAGAGAAAGAGGGAGAGTGATAGAGAGAGAGCTTTTGGACTTAAATAGTCCAAAGTCAATTATTGATGTCCAAATGACCATCTTGCCCTTCTCTCACAAACCAAATCAATGGTCAAGATTCGTTTCTTATCCTGAATTCAACGACGGATCGAATCTTTTCCAAAATATCCAAGGGCAATTTGGGAATTTCTAAAAAGTTCAAAGGTAAAATTGTCATTTTCCAAAGCTAGGGCAAAATGACCAAAATGTCATTCCTTAAATTGTATTGGCCTTAATAAATCTTTAGGGGGTAAAATGGTCATTTTCCTTAATAAATCTTTAGGGGTAAAATGGTCATTTTTCATTTCTCGTTAAAATTCAGTTTTTTGAAAGATTCGAACAAAACCGAGACTACCCGGCAAATGACAACATTGTCTAAATGATCTGTCGTGACTTTCAAATTTTCCAATGCCCAACTCGGTCTCTAATTTAATGAATAAGTCTAAATAACGCAACTTGAGCGAATCTCAAACTAACAGGTGGCTTTTGGGGAAATTAGATTTTTGACTTGTGGTCGATACTAAATCAAGCCACATTCAAGTTCACTCGGTCGTGGACGACCTCGGTTATCACAAAATTGTGAAGATCGATCACTACTTCCGATAGGCATGATCGTTTGGTATAGATTTCGAATCGTTCGTTAGTTCGTTTTGTGATACAGCTGAATCACCCGCGATCCACTAATGTGACAATGGCGAACCGATCTTTGACTATCATTGGATCGGGCCTACAATGGCTCAAAAATATCACCTCCATTATTTTTATGGTCGAAAGTCAGTTCACAATTGAGTTCTTTGGTCGGCAATTTAAATCCCTAATTAGCCTTTCCCTAACGGTTAGTATTCCTGAAGTGATCAATTTGAATGAGATCTAACTATAAGAACATCTATAAACTGTTCATTTCGTAAATCTCAAGTAGGTTGGATTTTAGAATGTCACAACTCTTCCCCTTATAAAAATTTTCGTCCTCGAAATTTACAAATCACACTACTACTCAAACAAATGGGGGTATTGATGTTGCATTTGCTCTTCACTTTCCCACGTCACGTGTCACGCCCGAACCCCAACGGGCACGAGCCATCCGCCTCTGGTCAATTCAAGCAACGCCCCGGGGAATGTCGCTGACCTCAAAACGCCATCGAGATTTACTGCCACAGCGGATCTCAACAAATAACCCGGACAATTAAAACTGGGGAATCAATCAGGGAGAGTAAACATATTCGTTCCCATTTACCCAAACTTATACCAAAATATTTACAATATCCATTATTATTACAAGCACACCGAACCAGTAACTATTAACTTCCAAAATAAAAAAAAAGATCAGCATTTTAGATCCGCATCATCCAAAAATGGGGCATTCTCAAATTATTGCCTCGCTCCCAGAGCTAGTCCCTACGCCTTCTCGGAGACGTCTACTCTGACTCACTGTCCTCGACATCACCACATGAATCCTCCTCCGCTGTTTATTCACCCGACAGTTCCGAGTCTGCCTCAATAGGATCATGGCTCAAGCGGGGGCTCTGAAATTATTGGTTGAAACAACCGTGAGAACACTTCTCAGTAAGTTCACCCCTAAACCCAATCTAGGCTATCACGTACCTCCAGACAATTTTACAAAACACACAAACATACACATTTGCACGCATCCAATCATCACATAGCAGGCACATCAGTCACTCTTGCCAGACTCAATCATGCGTTCAACCTGCACTCAATCACAATAATGTCGTACGCAAACACGCGCATGTTCAATTCTCATTCCACGTATTCATTCCGTTCTCATTTCCTCTTTCCCACATCATTCGCCAGTGACCCGCGTAAACGTACACGCCTCAGGTACACTGCGACCACTAATCACTTTCCACATCACTCGCCAGTGACCCGCGTAAACATACACGCCTCAGGTACACTGCGATCGTTCATCACCACTCTTCCGGCCCGCGTAAACGTACACGCCTCGGGCCATGTTTCTTGCCCGCGTAAACGTACACGCCTCAGGCTCAACATCTGCCACCTACTGCGCAATCCGCGTAGAAGTTCACGCCTCAGACTGGCAGTCTTCCGGAAATACCGGGCATCGTCCCGCGTAAACGTACACGCCTCAGGACGGCACAACCTTCCACAATCTTTCATGCCATGCCTCACATCCTTTCTTTCTTACTCATGCACATATTCAGCTTACTAATGCACATACTCAGCACCCAATTACCACAATCAATTGACCCGCTACTCACAGTCCACATGCGCATTATTTAGTTCATCATTCAAGCTCACTCATCATAGAACATGGTAACATCATTAATTAATTTAATCAACCTCACAAGTACACCCAACGAGCACATATAATCACCCAATTGCACAACCACATGCTCAATTTGTTCACCACCATTTATTTATAATTAACTAAACATCCAACACGTAAATTCTCATTTTTCTCCGACTAATTGGCGTCGGATTAATTCCGAGCCTTCACGGAACTTTCTCCCCATCATTTCTAGGTTCCAAAAATTCAACTCGCGTCTCAATCGGACCCTCGTAGCCCCAGGAACAGTAATTTACAGCTGGTGAACAGTGTTTCAAGGCATATGAACAGTGTTTCGAGGCAAATGAACAGTAACTCGCAGCCCCAATTTTCTGAATTTCTAATAAATATTGTCCGAATTAATTCCCGATGCCCGCCATAAAATTTCCACTCCCTATTCATGCCATTCCGCACCTAATTTTATACAGATTTCGCCCAAAGGCCCATCACGGCCCCGTGAACAGTAAATCACAGCCACTGTTATTTTCTAATTTCCAATAATTAATGCTCGAATTAAATCCTAAGGTCCGCCATAAAATTTTCACTGCCTATTCATACAATTCCGCACCTAATTCCATACTGATTTCGCCCAAAATCGCCCGTCGATACCCGAAGTCCTAAATTGGGCTTAGAGCGCGACTTATCCGCGTTCTAGAAATATAGAAATCGTTATTTTTCTCTAACCAAACGACATCAAATCGATTCCGGTCCTTCACGGGACTTTCTCACCATAAATTCTCAGTTCCAAAAATCCAACTTGCGTCCCGAACCGAGCATCACAGCCTCGTGAACAGTGATTTACAGCTCGTGAACAGTGATTCACAGCTTGAAATTTCCTCAAATCGTCCTCCAAAAATTCCAAATTAATTCCTCAAGGCCCGCCTTACATTCCCGGTCTAAAGCCCCAACATTTCGCACCCGCACAAGTCCAATTTCACCCAAAATCAAATTGTTCGGCGATACCCAAAATCCTAAATCGGGATTAGAGTATGACTTACCGCGTTCTAGGCTAAAACGGCTAGAACGGGAAGCGGTGGCCCTTAATCGGGAACAGCGGCGACGACGTAAGGCTCCCGGATGACGGCGATTGGCTTGGGCGGTGGGCCGAGGGGGTCTCACGACCAAGAGAGAGAGAGGGAAACCGAGAGAGAGAGATGATGGCGGAGGGGTGATGGTGGCGACGGGCGGTGTGGACGGTGGCTTGAGGGTGGTCCGGCTGGTGGGTGACGGTGGTGTGGGCGGTGGAGAGAAATGGCCAAAGGAGCTCACGGTGGAAAAAGGGGGGGAAGGGTTCATGGCCTAAAAAAAGAAAAGGGGGGGGAGATTCACGAAGGAAAAGAGAGAAGAGAGAGAGAGAAAGAGGTCTTGCCATGAATAGTAACTTTGACCCAAAAATATCCAAGGGCCAAAATGACTAAAATGCCCCTTGCCCCTAAAACTAACCCTTTATAAATCCTTAAGGGCAAAATGGTCACTTTCTCCATTTCTCATCAAAATCAAATTTTTCCGAAGGATTTAAGCGCACCAAAAATTGACACGTGTCACATGCAACGTCGTCCTAATGTTCCGTCGTGACTTCCTAATTTTCCGGTGTCCAATTTGGGCAAAAATTCCATAATTAAATTCTATTAAACGCGACTCAAGCGTTTCTCGAGCTAACGGGTGGCTTGCTGGGGAAATTTGTGAAATCGACTCATGACTGATACTAAATCGAGTCACGTGCAAGTCCATCCGGTGCGTGACGACCTCGGTTGTCATTAAAATCGCGAAGATCAATCACTTGATCCGAGGGGTACGATCGTTCGGTATAATTTCGGAATCATTCGTCAAGTCGTTTCATGGTCCAACGGAATCACCCGCGATCCACTACTAGGACAATGGCGAACTGACCCCTAACTATCCTTAGATCGGCCAACAGTGGCTCAAAATATCACTTGCGCGATTTAATGGTCGAAATCCATTCACGATCGAATTTTCTTTAGTCGCGCAAAATTTAATTCCCCTATTAGCCTTTCCCTAATGGTTAGCATTCCCAGGAATGATCAGTTCCGGGCGAGAAATTTACTACGAGCACACCTCATATAATTCAATTATTTAATAATTCCAATTGACGGAAATTTCGGAATGTCACAATCTTCCCCCCTTATGAAATTTCGTCCTCGAAATTTATAAATCCCACCAATACTCAAGATTTACAACCTTAATACTGCTCAAACAGCTGGGGGTATTGACGTTGCATCATCTTTTCGCTTTCCCAAACGGTACCTTTTTGTCCTTCGGTGCTCTCATACATTTGGATCACTGGGACTGACTTATTATGTGACCCATGATCCTTTATGTCCTCAAGCTTCATCGGCCCTTTCCACAAACGACACTTTATCATCCACGTCTATTTCCTCTTAACATGAGTCATATTTGGTTTATACTTCTTCAACGTCATCATGCGGGATACATTGTATACTTAGGACAGATTAGGCAACGAGGCAATTTGCTAGATCATATCTCCGATCTTTTCCCGAATATCAAACAATCTGACATGCCTCGGCTCAACTTCCCTTTTTTGTCAAACTAGAATAATCTTTCCATTGATGAACACTTGGGCTGTCACTTAGTTCCCAATCTCAAGCTTTAAAAGTCGTCGTCTCCAATTATGAGACCTTTCTGACAACTCCACTTATTTGTCCGACTCAAAGTTCGTTTACAATGTCAGGAAGCTTACTGACTTAGTCAGTCTATCATCTGCTATTATGATGGAATCAGGTTTTCTCCGGCTTCACTTTGATCCTATTACAACATCCTTGGGATCATGTCACATTTCCATTCAATTTTTTTTCCTCCTCGAGTTTCGCCTCATTGGTTACACACAATCATTCTTAGAACTTCAAGATTTCTATTCCCGAATATATGGAAATCCGACTTCCTCTCATTGGCATCCACCTTGATGACTCTTTGTATCTCGCGATCCACATAATGCCATTCCTTGTCCTGGGCTTGGATTTCCAACTAATCCTCAAGGCGGTCAACATATTCCACATCCAGTTTGCCTCAAATTTAACTTCCAAGTTCCTGAGCTTTCCCAACGAGGTTCATTCCTTGACCACCCCATACGTCCCAATCGACTCATGACTTAACGTACCTATTACTCATCCAATCTTTCCATGGCGATACAGGGTGTTGTAGTCAAATTTCCGTCATGCGTTAGGTAATTCTTTTCACGTGGCCTCAACTGGCACGATGCATAATTCGCTACTCTACCGTGTTGCATCAATACACTCCCAAGTCTTTTTAATGAAGCATCACTATAGACCTCGAATCCTCCCGTTCGGGTTGAATGTTCAATGCCGGGGCAATTATCAGCCTACGCTTCAGCTCTTGGGAACTCCGTTCCCCTAATCATTCCATTCAGACTAGTTTCCTTCTCGATTAGTCGTGCCCATAGCACAGTCATTGACGAAAAATTCCTCCACAAAACATCGATGATTGTCAGCCACATCTACGACAATTCAAACCTCAGTTATCGACCTCAGTTTTGGCCACTTAGTTATCACCTCGACCTTAGTCGGGTCCGCGAAAGTTCCATCTTCCGAGATTATACGTTCAGGGGACGGACTCCATCGAGCCAAAGTTCGCACTTGTCATACCTGGCGTGGAGTGCGTGTTCTCTCAAAGTTCGTAATACCTCAGCCAGACTTGCTTCTTGCTCCCAAGCTCCTCGAGTCTCCCAATACATCATCAATGAAAACCGTTACGAACTAATCCCATAATTCTTGGAACATTCGGTCCATTAAGTCCACAGAAGCAGCGAGGCATCTCTTAGACCAATGGGCATTACTATGAATGCGTAGTACCCATACCTCGTTTGTTAAACCGTCGTAATTATATCTCCCTTTCATATCCTTAATTGGAAAATTCTAGTCCGTAACACAATCTTAGGAACATTTTCCTTTCGGAGTCTCCATTGGTGACATCAAGTCCGTGGTTCAATCTCGGAGAACACTGAGGTCTTTACAATTGATTAGATAGATCATCGATCCTCGGCAGAAGGTACTTGCTATTTACCGTTGACTACTTCAACTGCTGGTAGTTTACGTACCATCTCAATGTCCTGTTCGTTTTCCTCATACACACTACAGGAACTCTCCACGGAGGCACACTAGGGCGGATAAAATTTTATCCATGAGTCCTTACATCTAGACTTTCAATTCCTTAAATTTTCAACAAGAACATTCAACACCGCGCCCTCAAAATCAGCTTCACCCCGGGGCCAATTCTTTCACAATTCCACTTTCCGTTCTAATGGCAACCCGGAAATTCCTAAGGAAAGACCGTGAAAGGTCACACACTTCATTTACTCTTTCAACTTTAATTCCGTCACGATCGGGTCAACCACATTCACCTCGTATCCTTCACAACTATCATCGGGTATCTAGTCACCTCAAACGAGGGCATTCAAGGAATCGAGAGTCCTTCTCGATTTTCTTGAAGATCAAACCTAAGACGTTCAACTGGGTTGAACTGGATCGTCCCTTAGTCGTGATCCATAATGGCTTTCTGTCTTATTAGCCAATCCATTTTAATTTTCAAATCAAAATTGTAACTAACCAACACTGTCAGGTCGATACTCTTTTCTCTACTTCTGGTCACTATCTCATAGTTATGACACTTTAACGACACCATCGCCTTATCAATCGAGGAATCGTCACACCAAACGTGACTCAAGCACAACAGACTCAATCCTATCCGGTTTAACTAGTTGTTCCAACTCTCAATTTCGATGCAAGCCTTAAAATTGCTCGCTTGACGATTCGACTTTCTAATATCTTTCCTAACCGGTGGAACGAATCGCCTATTTCCCCGCCATTTGCCTCTTTTCGAGGCGGCGATTATCCTTAGTTTGAGTAAATCACTATCCAGAAGTAGTTGCACTTTCCAACTGATCTCGCTCTATCACTTGAGCTCATTTATATACTTCCCCATCATTCCTGATGTTCAATGAGATCATTAGGTTTCAAAGACCCAACTTCAGTCCTTCTCGGGATTTCTAAACCTTGTCTTGTGGATTCTCAACCAGTCAAATGGACTCCATTTCATATCATTTCACAATCATTTGCCCTCGGCAAATCACCTAAACTCAGTCAGTTCTCTTCTCTTAGCATTTTCTAGGAATTATTTTCCATAGGAACTCTTAATAATCATGGCTCACATCTGGGCTGTACTCATTGGGGATATTTTATTCTTTGGCAATCTTTCACCAATATTTAACATCGTCTTGCGGCTAGTATCTCGCCAACATTACTTTCTTAGTCTCGGTGCACCCCAAGATCTCAAAGGCTTTCTATAATTCCTACATCCACCTCGATGCAATCTCGGAATCACCCTTACTATTGACTTTATACGATTTCGACCTGAAAAACCATTCCAACAACTAGCGCCTTTGCCTAATGGCCACTATCTGAGTTTGGCCTAACTGGCATTAATCCCACTCATAGCAGTAATCACTGCAACCTCGGCAGTCTAGGCAATAACGGTGGCCCCTTTCTCGAGCTTGCCTGCCTAGACATTCCCTATTTCTTATAGGGTCTGAGTCACAACCTCTAACATTAAATATTGGGCCTCTTAGCTTACCGCAATTAAATATCTTTGGGTTTTCTTACCCCTTCTCCTCAACCTTACTGCCTCAATGATCACCTACCTACCATAATCCCATTCAGGAATTAGCAATTTAGGCCAACTAAATCAATCTGATTCTAAGCAGCAAATTAACGCACCCGTTTACTCAACCAGCAATTTCCCCACTACGAATCACAAAATCACCATCATCACAGTCTGAACACTTACCTCAGGTCCAGACGCACCTGCAATTCTATTACCACACAACAATTTAACTTACTCAATCAATCACAACAAACAATCTGGAGGCACGTGTAGCTCATTCCACCTTACAACTTGCTAAGTCTCCCTAAATTCTACCCAGGGTTTCTGCTCCTTATCACTCCAAGTTTCGACCAATCTTAGATCGAGCTGACCTTGCTCTGATACCAATTCAAACTAGGATGTCACGCCCCGAACCCCAACGGGCACGAGCCATCCGCCTCTGGTCAATTCAAGCAACGTCCCAGGAATGTCGCCGACCTCAAAAACGCCATCGAGATTTACTACCACAGCGGATCTCAACAAATAAACCCGGACAATTAAAACTGGGGAATCAATCAGGGAGAGTAAACATATTCGTTCCCATTTACCCAAACTTATACCAAAATATTTACAATATCCATTATTATTACAAGCACACCGAACCAAAGTAACTATTAACTCCAAAATACAAAAAAAAAAAAAATTTTAGATCCGCATTATCCAAAAATGGGGCATTCTCAAATTATTGCCTTTTTGAAGCTAGTCCCCACGCCTTCTCGGAGGCGTCCACTCGACTCACTATCCTCGGCATCACCACATGAATCCTCCTCCGCTGTTTATTCACCCGCGGTTCGAGTCTGCCTCAATAGGATCATGGCTCAAGCGGGGCTCAAATTGTTGGTTGAAACAACCGTGAGAACACTTCGATAAGTTCACCCCTAAACCCAATCTAGGCTATCACGTGCCTCCAGACAATTTTACAAAACACACAAACATACACATTTGCACGCATCAAATCATCACATAGCAGGCACATCGGTCACTCTTGCGAGACTCAATCATCGTTCAACTTTGCATTCAATCACAATAATGTAAATGCGCAAAACACACGCATGTTCAATTCTCATTCCACGTATCCATTCCGTTCTCATTTCCTCTTTCCCACATCACTCGCTTTGACCCGGCGTAAGCGTACCGCCTCGGGTACCACTGCGACCACTCATCACTTCCCACATCACTCGCGGGTGACCCGGCGAAGCGTACCGCCTCGGGTGCTGCGACCACTAATCACTTTCCACATCACTGCGCCCGTGACCGGCGTAAACATACCGCCTCGGGTACCGCTGCGACCACTAATCACAACTCTTCCGGCCCGCGTGGCGTACACGCCTCAGGCCATGTTTCTTGCCAGCGAAGCGACGCCTCGGGCTCAACATCTGCCACCTCTTTGCGCGGTCGCGTAGAAGTTCACGCCGGATCTGGCAATCTTCCGGAAATACTGGGCATCGTCCCGCAGAAGCGTACACGCCTCGGGGCGGCACAACCTTCCACAATCTTTCATGCCATGCCTCACATCCTTTCTTTCTTACTCATGCACACATTCAGCTTACTAATGCACATATTCAGCACCCAATTACCACAATCAATTGACCCGCTATTCACAGTCCACATGCGCATTATTTAGTTCATCATTCAAGCTCACTCATCATAGAACATGGTAACATCATTAATTAATTTAATCAACCTCACAAGTACACCCAACGAGCACATATAATCACCCAATTGCACAACCACATGCTCAATTTGTTCACCACCATTTATTTATAATTAACTAAACATCCAACACGTAAATTCTCATTTTCTCCGACTAATTGGCGTCGGATTAATTCCGAGCCTTCACGGAACTTTCTCCCCATCAATTCTAGGTTCCAAAAATTCAACTCGCGTCTTAATCGGACCCTCGTAGCCCCGGGAACAGTAATTTACAGCTGGTGAACAGTGTTTTGAACAGTGAGGCAAATGAACAGTAACTCGCAGCCCCAATTTTCTGAATTTCTAATAAATATTGTCGAATTAATTCCGATGCCCGCCATAAAATTTCCACTCCCTATTCATGCCATTCCGCACCTAATTTTATACAGATTTCGCCCAAAGGCCCATCACGGCCCGTGAACAGTAAATCACAGCTACTGTTATTTTCTAATTTCCAATAATTAATGCTTGAATTAAATCCTAAGGTCCGCCATAAAATTTTCACTGCCTATTCATACAATTCCGCACCTAATTCCATACTGATTTTCGCCCAAAATCGCCCATCGATACCAAGTCCTAAATTGGGCTTAGAGCGACTTATCCGCGTTCTAGAAATATAGAAATCGTTATTTTTTTCTCTAACCAAACGACATCAAATCGATTCTGGTCCTTCACGGGACTTTCTCACCATAAATTCTCAGTTCCAAAAATCCAACTTGCGTCCCGAACCGAGCATCACAGCCTCGTGAACAGTGATTTACAGTGAACAGTGATTCACAGCTTGAAATTTCCTCAAATCGTCCTCCAAAAATTCCAAATTAATTCCTCAAGGCCCGCCTTACATTCCCGGTCTAAAGCCCCAACATTTCGCACCAAGACAAGTCCAATTTCACCCAAAATCAAATTGTTCAAGCGATACCCAAAATCCTAAATCGGGATTAGAGTATGACTTACCGCGTTCTAGGCTAAAACGGCTAGAACGGGAAGCGGTGGCCCTTAATCGGAACGGTGGCGGCGTAAGGCTCCCGGATGGCGGCGATTGGCTTGGGCGGTGGCGATGGGTCTCACGACCAAGAGAGAGAGAGAGGAAAAGAGAGAGAGAGATGGCGGGAGGGGTGATGGTGGCGACTGGCGGCGTGGACGGTGGCTTGAGGGCGGTCCGCTTATGGGCGGCGAGCGGCGGTGCCGGCGGTGGAGAGAAATGGCCAAAGGAGCTCACGGTGGAAAAAGGGGGAAGGGTTCATGGCCAAAAAGAAAAGGGGGGGGAGATTCACGAAGGAAAAGAGAGAAGAGAGAGAGAGAAAGAGGTCTTGCCATGAATAGTAACTTTGACCCAAAAATATCCAAGGGCCAAAATGACTAAAATGCCCCTTGCCCCTAAAACTAACCCTTTATAAATCCTTAAGGGCAAAATCGTCACTTTCTCCATTTCTCATCGAAATCAAATTTTTCCGAAGGATTTAAGCGCACCAAAAATTGACACGTGTCACATGCAACGTCGCCCCTAATGTTCGGCGTGACTTCCTAATTTTCCGGTGTCCAATTTGGGCAAAAATTCCATAATTAAATTCTATTAAACGCGACTCAAGCGTTTCTCGAGCTAACGGGCGGCTTGCTGGGGAAATTCGTGAAATCGACTCATGACTGATACTAAATCGAGTCACGTGTAAGTCCATCCGGTGCGTGACGACCTCGGTTGTCATTAAAATCGCGAAGATCAATCACTTGATCCGAGGGGTACGATCGTTCGGTATAATTTCGGAATCATTCGTCAAGTCGTTTCATGGTCCAACGGAATCACCCGCGATCCACTACTAGGACAATGGCGAACTGACCCCTAACTATCCTTAGATCGGCCAACAGTGGCTCAAAATATCACTTGCGCGATTTAATGGTCGAAATCCATTCACGATCGAATTTTCTTTAGTCGCGCAAAATTTAATTCCCCTATTAGCCTTTCCCTAATGGTTAGCATTCCCAGGAATGATCAGTTCCGGGCGAGAAATTTACTACGAGCACACCCTCATATAATTCAATTATTTAATAATTCCAATTGACGGAAAATTCGGGATGTCACATCACGCCTTTTGTCCAGTGATGTTCCCAAATAACCTTGAACATCAAGATCGTCTTGTTCCTTAAAACCCGTTCTTTTCGATCTTCAATCCTTACTGGTCTCTCGACATATGACACCCTGTCATCGACTTCTATTTCCTCGTAATTCAACACATGAGTTGGGTCCGATTCATATTTTCTCAACATCAATACGTGGAACACATTATGCACTTGTGACAAATTTGGCGGTAACGCAAGGCGATAAGCTAAATCTCCAATCCTTTCTAAAACCTCAAAAGGTCCCACGTACCTCGAACTCAACTTCCTTTTTTTGCTGAATCTGGATAATCCTCTCATGGGCGATACCTTAAGGAATACGTGATCCCTTACTTGAAACTCCAAAGGTCTTCGCCTTCTGTTTTGCGTAACATAGGCGTAATACAAGAGAAACCGAAGCAGAGATTTTGCTGTTCCATTACCACACAAGTGAAAGGGAATTACTTTAGCACATAAATTTCTAGTTAGGTCCCAATATATCTGATTGTAAGGTCGCACATAGAGTTCCTTTCGAAGGCATAAAACAAGGTGACTCGATGGAGCCACGAATCTCTTCACCTACAAGTAAAACATAGGCAAATACACCATCCGACAGTGACACCACATGTGTCCTATAAAAGAAGAAACATGCACGACTGCTTTTTGATTTGTCGTTCCTATTATACTTGCGGTCAAATATGTTAAGTTGGCAGAAACATATGTTAAGTTGGAAAATTAAGCTATTTGTTAACTGAATATTTTGAAATGAAACTTTTCATTCTTGAAACCGGAAACAATGTGATGTAATGAGTACACTTTGATTAGCATGATAAAACGAAGATTATAGGTCAAAAGTTACATTCGCCGTCTATCTCAGATCAACAAAAGTACGGAAGGGCAAAATCGATAGCATTTCAAAGAGAATAATATTCTGAGACACATTACTTGGCGTGGAACCAGGAACATTTGGTGGGATCGAGGAAGACCTGGATGAATAGGAAGAATGTAAGGAAGCAGCCATATTTCAGGAGGCAGAGGGTTGTTGCACCTCCAATCACAGACCTTGTTGTTATCCTCTGTCTCTGTCCCTCTCTCTCTCTCTCACACACACACACACACACACACACAAACACAAATGCACACATGCATGCTTGTGTTTCATGAAGAACGCAAACACTAAAGATAACCCTCCCAACAATCAACCCCCACCTCGGTTACTGACAGATATGGATGCCCACTTCAACTCCTGTGCACCAGGGGAATGAATACGACATCAGATTTTGATGATGCACATATTTCCTTCATGGTGTCGAGGTATTTAGCCGTGAGCACCGCATCCATGACATCCTTTGCACTTGCTCCTGGGACGCTCTATAGGAAGCCAAGCACGCTCTGTCTTACACCATCCACAACGTTCTTGAACTCAGCCTCGCCTTCAGCTCTCTTGATTTTAGCCTTCTTGATTGCTGCAACCCTCGGTCCAAAACAAAAACAAAACTTCAGTAAACCCAAATATGATGCAGATCAAAATATACTTTTATATGTAGTGGTGTATCTTGGAAGTAGCATTTAAGCACCAAACAAAGCCTAATTTCTCGTCTGATGCAAATGAAATAATGTTATTATAGTTAGACATTATGTGAATCCTTTTTTGTCTTCTACAAACATGAGATTTACTCTAATAAGTTGTATCAATTAGAGTAAGTGCACACCAACTACATTCAAAATAGTATATACTGCTTATGCGATGGCACGGACCGTATCTATAGTGAAGTACACTGTTTTAAATTTAAACCTTTGACATATGGACTATTAGAGTTGCAAATGACACAATGCCATGTGTCACTAACCAATTAAAAATTCTACCATGTTGAACAATTATCTAAAATCAATAAGCAATCGAAATTTCAAACTTACTAGCATTTTTTTTTTATCATAGCTTGCTTGATACACTCATCTAGTTTAATGTTAATGATCAGGACTTGCTCAATATCATATCCAAAGTTAAATATAGCTTGCAAAATTTAGAGAACTCCAGTTCAGTTTAATTCTCATAATAATATCAAGAAGTCTAGAGTGGACAACCTGTTGGAGTTCTTTTAGAATAACTTGCGAAATTACATCTTGCTGCTGAAAAACTTCATCCAAGTTTCGTGCAGCAACCATAGCTCCAATCACTGGAATGATTAAAACAACAAAATCAGGGATGCAATTATTGTTGCTCACTTCAAGTGTTAATTGAAGGACTAAAGTATGTTACTTGTGCATGCAAATTGTACAAATTTGTTCCGATACTATATTTATACCAATGTGATGAAATTCATTTGGCACATGCCCGTTGATCGCTTTAACATGGATATGACTCCTCGGATTGCTGAGGCTGTAAAAGGCATCATATGCTCAGTTTGGGAGGGCTCAGTATTCCACATATGCAACAACATTGACAAATTCATCGTCCTGTGAGAAAAATATCACGTGAGGTCATTACTTATTCAAGCATTTATATGTTAATTGAAAACAAGTGACAGGTTGCCATATCACAAAACTAAAAGCGAGAAAAGGAAATTGATAAATTCATCAACATTCAACTCTAAATTCACTAATTATTTGAAATACATCAATAGATCCGTACTAATACTTCTCGACAAACCCACGAAAGCTAGTTTAATTGTGAAAATGTAGTTCTCATAATAGTTAAAAAAAAAAAAACATTCAAGGAGCAATGTGCTGATTCAAACAGGTTTTGTTTCCCACTAAGATGATCACGGAGCATTTTGTGTACTATATTGTAAAATCGTCTAGAATTAAATCTAAATGTTGATGGAAGTTTGCACAAACACAAAAGATTGAATAAACCTTGGTCTTTGTTCTACATTTCACAAGCAAACTTTGCCATTGGAGTGATAGCTTCGGCGATTTGATATCCACAAATCCATGGAACAAAATGAAACCCAGGTAGAAGAGTTCTGTCAAACTTTCCAAACCTCTTCGTTAAACCTGCCGTGTATTCCTCAACCTGGACACAACAACACCGTTACCCATCTTATATGTATAGAAGTGGATCTTGCAGAAAGCATGCAATTGTTAGTTTAACGCAAACCATTTTCTTCAAACTTTCAGTAAAATAAAAGCCATATCGGTATGTCACAGCCACATATACTTTCAGTTCCATCCAACCACCAAAAACCTGGTGATATTTTACATATATAATCTACTCTAATCTAACCCAAAATTCGACCAGCAATTAATATGAAAAAGAAACACCCTAGAGCAGACCATATTAGCCATATCATAAACAATACTAAAATTATAAATTTCCTTGAGTAAAATTTTGGAAGATTTAATGTTTTAGGATTTGATTGCACTTTCGTAACAAATTTTAGGACTTTCCGTGCACTTATAGTGCACTTCTTGTCAGAAAAGTGCATTTAATGCTCTTATCCCTTAAATTTTGCATGGTCAACATTACACTTTGGTTTGCCATATCATAAATAATACTAAAATTATAACTTTCCTTGAGTAGATTTTTGGAAGAATTAATATTTTAGGATTTGATTGCACTTTGGTGACAAATTTTAGGATTTCCGTGCACTTATAGTGCACTTGTCCTTAAAAAATACATTCAATGCTCTTATCCCTTAAATTTTGCGTGGTCACCATTACGCTTTGGTTTGCCATATCATAAATAATACTAAAATTATAACTTTCCTTGAGTAAATTTTTGGAAAATTTAATATTTTAGGATTTGATTGCACTTTTGTGACAAATTTTAGGACTTCCCGTGCACTTATAGTGCACTTCTTGTCACGAAAGTGCATCTAATGCTCTCATCCCTTAAATTTTGCATGGTCACCATTACGCTTTGGTTTGCCATATCATAAATAATACTAAAATTATAACTTTCCTTGAGTAAATTTTTAGAAAATTTAATGTTTTAGGATTTTGTTGCACTTTCGTAACAAATTTTTGGACTTCCCGTGCACTTATAGTGCACTTCTTGTCAAGAAAGTGCATCTAATGCTCTTATCCCTTAAATAAAAAAAGACTTGAGTAAATAACATGAAGATTTATCACTTGATTATATCAATTTGACAAATTTGAGGACTTGATTACATTTTTTTTACAATTTTAAGATTTGATTACACTTTCGTAACAAGCAAACTCTACCATTGGAGTGAGTGACTTCCGTGAACTGATATCCGCAAATCCATGGAACAAAAATGAAACCTAGGTTGAAGAGTTCTATCAAACTTTCCAAACCTCTTCATTAAACCTACCGTGTGTTTCTCAACTTAGACACAACAACACACGTTACCAATCTTATATGTATAGAAGTGGATCCTGCATAAAGCATGCAATTATTAGTTTAACGCAAACTATTTTCTTCAAACTTTTAGTAAAATAAAAGCCACATGGGTATGTCATAGCCACAAGTACTTTTAGTTTCATCCAATCACCAAAAACCTAATGACATTTTTTACATCTAATCTAATCTAATCTAATCTAACCCAAAATTCGACCAGCAATCAATACCAAAAGACACACCCCTAGAGCAGACCATATTTGCCATATCATAAATAATACTAAAACTATAAATTTCCTTCAGTAAATTTTTGGGAGATTTAATATTTTAGGATTTGATTGCATTTTCGTGACAAATTTTAGAACTTCCCGTGCACTTAAAGTGCACTTGTCACGAAAGTGCATTTAATACTCTTATCCCTTAAATTTTGCATGGTCACCAATACGCTTTGGTTTGCCATATCACAAATAATACTAAATTATAACTTTCCTTGAGTAAATTTTTGGAAAATTT
The DNA here is from genome assembly GCA_024733475.1 of Syzygium grande. NCBI lineage: Eukaryota > Viridiplantae > Streptophyta > Magnoliopsida > Myrtales > Myrtaceae > Syzygium > Syzygium grande. Next base: position 82,717 of record JAMXDD010000031.1, read on the forward strand.
AAAGTTTTAGGATTTGATTGCACTTTTGTGACAAATTTTAGGACTGCATGTTTTTTTTTTTTTGGTAAGGTCTTCCCGTGCACTTGTTGTGCACTTCTTGTCACGAAAGTGCGTCTAATGCTCTTATCCCTTAAATTTTGCATGGTCACCATTACGCTTTGGTTTGCCATATGATAAATAATACTAAAATTATAATTCCTTGAGTAAATTTTTGGAAGATTTAATGTTTTAGGATTTGATTGCACTTTCGTGATAAATTTTAGGACTTCCCGTGCACTTATAGTGCATTTGTCACGAAAGTGCATCTAATGCTCTTATCCCTTAAATTTTGCATGGTCACCATTATGCTTTGGTTTGCGATATCATAAATAATACTAAATTATAGCTTTCCTTGAGTAAATTTTTGGAAGAATTAATGTTTTTTATGATTTGATTGCACTTATTGTGCACTTCTTGTCACGAAAGTGCATCTATAATGCTCTTATCCCTTAAATTTTTGCATGGTCACCGTTACGCTTTGGTTTGCCGTATCATAAATAATACTATAATTATACTTCCTTGAGTAAATTTTTGGAAGATTTAATGTTTTAGGATTTAATTACACTTTGGTGATAAATTTTAGGACTTCCTGTGCATTTATAGTGCACTTGTCACGGAAGTGCATCTAATGCTCTTATCCCTTAAATTTTGCATGGTCACCGTTATGCTTGGGTTTGCCATATCATAAATAATACTAAATTATAACTTTCCTTGAGAAAATTTTTGGAAAATTTAATATTTTAAAATTTTATTGCACTTTCATGATAAATTTTGGGACTTCCGTGCACTTGTTGTGCACTTCTTTGTCCGAAAGTGCATCTAATGCTCCTATCCCTTAAATAAAAAAAAAAAGACTTGAGTAAATAACACGAACATTTATCACTTGATTAGATCAATGTGACAAGTGTTACGACTTGAGTACATTTTTTTACTACTTTAGGACTTGACTACACTTTCGTAACAAGCAAACTCTGCCGTTGGAGTGACAGCTTCCCGGCGAGCTGATATCCGCAAATCCATAGAACAAAATGAAACCCAGGTTGAAGAGTTCTGTCAAACTTTCCAAACCTCTTCGTTAAACCTACCGTGTGTTCCTCAACCTGGACACAACAACACACGTTACCCATCTTATATCTATAGAAGTGGATCTTGCAGAAAGCATGCAATTGTTAGTTTAACGCAAACCATTTTCTTCAAACTTTTAGTAAAAAAAAAGCCATATGGGTATGTCACAGCCACAGGTACTTTCAGTTTCATCCAATCACCAAAAACCTAGTGACATTTCACATATCTAATCTCATCTAATCTAATCCAAAATTCGACCAACAATCAATACCGAAAGACACACCCCTAGAGCAAACCATATTTGCTATGTCATAAATAATACTAAAATTATAAATTTCCTTGAGTAAATTTTTGGTAGATTTAATATTTTAGGATTTGATTGTACTTCCGTGATAAATTTTAGGACTTCCCATGCACTTATAGTGCACTTCTTATCACGAAAGTGCATTTAATGCTCTTATCCCTTAAATTTTGCATGGTTACCATTACGCTTTGGTTTGCCATTTCATAAATAATACTAAAATTATAACTTGGGCAAATTTTTGGAAGATTTAATATTTGAGGATTTGATTGCACTTTTGTGACAAATTTTAGGACTTCCGTACACTTTTAGTGGACTTGTCACGAAAGTGCATCTAATGCTCTTATCCCTTAAATTTTGCATGGTCATAATGTTTTAGGATTTGATTGCACTTTCGTAACAAATTTTAGGACTTCCGTGACAAATTTTGCACTTATAGTGCACTTGTTTTTAAAATACATTCAATGCTCTTATCCCTTAAATTTTGCGTGGTCACCATTACGCTTTGGTTTGCCATATCATAAATAATACTAAAATTATAACTTTCCTTGAGTAAATTTTTGGAAAATTTAATAGTTTAGGATTTGATTGCACTTTTGTAACAAATTTTAGGACTTCATATCATAAATAATACACTTATAGTGCACTTCTTTTTTGTCACGAAAGTGCATCTAATGCTTTTATTCCTTAAATTTTGCATGGTCACCATTAAGTTTTGGTTTGCCATATCATAAATAATACTAAAATTATAACTTTCCTTGAGTAAATTTTTGGAAGATTTAATGTTTTGTTTTCCCTTAAATAAAAAAAGATTTGATTATACTTTACAAGTTTTGACAAATTTTATGACTTTTTTGTGCACTTTTAGTGCACTTGTCACTTATAAGGTGTATCTAATGCTCTTATCCCTTAAATAAAAAAAAAGACTTGAGTAAATAACATGAAGATTTATCACTCGATTAGATCAATTTGACAAGTTTTAGGACTTGATTACATTTTTTTTACAATTTTAGGACTTGATTATACTTTCGTAACAAGTTTTTGGATTTCCAATGCACTTTCCTAGTCTATGGATGTCGTGGCATCAATTTGGATGAAAAAAAACTCAATTCAGCTGCAGCTAAAGAATCAAATCTCTACACCCACCAGTAGAGACGACAATGCGGACCTCGATTTCAAACATTTACAGCACTACAACCATAGCAGAACCTTATCTGAAAACCAAAAAGGTGCAACACCCGACCCCCGACCCCTCACGGAACCACGAAATTCGGCTTCAGTATTGAATCATTTTAGCGGGCTAACTAAGTCCCCCCCCACACCCCCCACACAGTGAGCGGAGCAGAGAGAGAGGAAAAGAGAGCACTTGACCTCTTCTTCCTTGTCGAAAGGGCTGGGATCGTGGTAGCTATTCTTCGTAGCCATGGAAAGAGAGGGAGGATTTGAGCGTGGGAGGGAGATGCCCTGAAGATTGCAATGCTCAAGATTGCACAGACAGCTTACTTCTTCCATTAGGCTTTCCGAACCCTGTGAAGTCCAGGTGAGGCCCAGAGGCCCAGCTCGGGTCCCTTTTTCCCTTTTGGAATTTAAAATTATCGATTAAAAAATAATTAATTATAAATAAATAATACTAAATTTTCGAGAATGAAAACAAAATCAAGAATATGGCAAGAAATAGAGGCCTTGATTAGGGTTGTCAAGTTTTAGCACTTTCCTTTTAGGGTTTTTGGTCGGAAGCACTAGACTTAGCTTAGCTTAGCTTACTCCTATTTAATTTGCATGCCTTTAGTGGGTTACCTCGGATATAACTTAGTTCGAGCAGATTGATCTTTTGGAAATGAAATCGAACTCAATTTGAATTTAGCTCACGAGGGTTGTTGTCTTGGAGCTTAGAATAAAGCCATGTGTATTCTTTGTCCGACGTGCATTGGATTTTCTTCACTGCATGCACTTTATTTCAAGTTCTTCAATACTTGGCTGTTTCAATTTAGCACCAATAAATCTATCGTTATTTTCCTCTCCCAAAAGAATGGCTAAGGCAACTCCTAGGATCATAATCAACCCAAAAGAACATTTGCATGAACACTTAACAACATTAAATGACATTAAGGAAAAATAAATTAGTTGAGGAACTGGCCATGCTGTAAGTCTCCACATGCATGAATTGTTAGGAATGCAGATGTTGCGGGGTAGGCATATCCCTATAAAGCTGCCATAATTGATGTAATTGTACGATGTTGCAACAACATACATCTTTACGCCAAAAGTAATGGTCTCCATTGTCATTAAAGACCACATAATATCATAAGAATTGGAATTGTTAAAAAAAAAAAGTCCTAAATCTACTCTACTTTTGCTAATTCAATCATAAACTTTTTAATTTGGCCTTCACTCGTGACTTCGACATGTCACAAGTTCACGACTTCAACATGTCACAAGTTCGCTTTCATAAGCCCTAATGACCTAACACGTAGGGACGTTTCACTGAGTATTTGGCTTCGTTTAGTGTTGAGATACAGCCCGAAGCTTGTTTTCTATATCGTGTAAGTGGCAGCGGGTCCTCAGTTTTACTTCGTCTATTGGTTGAGTTCTAGAGCGGTTTAGTGGTATCCAGCTGCATATTTGGATCATTTTCATGCCATATTACATGTTGGCATTACATCTAGTTCAATTCCCAAGTATTGTATTTAGTTTCTACCATTCCTGGGGTATGCATTTACTATTGTTTGAATTTTAAGTTATTTTGTCATTAAGGGAAGAAAATGATACGAAAAGATAAAAATAATCGAAATTGCATTTAGCCACAAATAGCAATCAAGTATAACTAAAATAATGCTAAGTCACCATTAAGCATTAGAAGACACGGATTCGCTAGTTCAAGGTATTACACGTTGGATTTTTCGCATAGTAGTATAATATTTTCATTAAATTTTGCATGGTCACCATTTAGCTTCACAAGGCGTGAATTCCCTAGTTCAAGGTATTGCACGTTTGGTTTTTCGCATAGCTTACGAGGGTCCTATCTTGGGAAGTAATAACAAAGCGATGTAATATTATTTGCCCGACTCGTATCATGCTTTATTAAACGTATTTTCACCTTCTCATATTTAATTGTTGTGATATTATTTTGAGTACTTGATTGATATGATGTCAATTTATTACGTGAGTTTGATATCGCATGGTCACTTAGATGGAATGTGTCTAAGAATTAAAAATGGACAAGATCGCATTATCAAAATGTTCTCGAAATAAAGAGAAAAAGGTAGCGCAAGGATACTAATAACTTGAGCATACCCAAGCGCTTATTCCTCGGTCTCTAATTCGTGGACGCGTTTCACTTTCCTTCTAATCGACCTCAAATAGATTAGTGGCAACACTTGAAAAAAAAGAACAAATATTCATAATTAATCTAGTCAACCAATGACGCAACCGGTAGGATTTGGGAGAACTCGTGCTAAGTGCGCGAGAGAGACTATATGCGCCCATTTGGTAATCCGTTCAATTCCCTCGAGAAATTCTAAGTGTCCACTGTGGGAGGGCCCCGACAATAATTTATGGTAACTAACTCAAAAAAGAATTGGTAACATAAAAATTAGTTAGCCACTCAATTGGAAAAAAATTTGATAATCACTAATTAAGGTTAGTAATTTTTAAAAGGATTTGGTAAATTTTAACCATTATAAGCAAGACAAAAATAAAGTTGGTAATTGAAAAATGACATGAAATGAAATGTTGATAAGCAGCTCAAATGAGAATTGCTAATTCAAAAATAGTTTAAACTTAATAGGAGAATAATTGACATGTTGCTCAAACAAAAGTTGGTAATCTCATATAGTACCAATACCACCAAATTTCCAAACTAGTACCCATATGCCACATTTATCTCAAATTAGTTTTTGTGTCACAAAAACTCCCAAACTGGTACACCCGTTCTACATTCACCCCAAATTAATTCGTGTCACAAAAAAATCTCAAATTGATATACCCGTGTCACTGTACCCCAAATTGATATACCCATGTCACATTTACCCCATATTATAGTAAATCTGTGATTTTTTTGGATAAATGTCGCATGAGTATACTAGTTTACTTATGGCATAAAAATTAGTTTGAGGTAAATATAACACGTGACACCCATGTACCATTTTAGAGTTTTTGGTGGTATTAACCGTTTCATACAAATTAAAATGTTTGTATGAGATAAAAGAAACTCTTTTTAGAGATAAGTGATGTTGGTAAAAAAAACTAAATAAACATGGTAACTAACTTAAACAAGAGTTGATGTTGCAAAACTAGAAAGTACCTTGATAGAAGAAAGGCTAGTTGTCATTTGAATGAACATTGATAATTTCTAAATGGAGTTGGTAAATTTTGTGGGTAGGTAAGTTAGGCGAAAATAAAGTTGGCAACTTAATAGAAAAGTTGATAATTAAAAATATAAATATTGGTGAACAACTTAAATGAGAGTTGATAACAAAATTTATTTAGTAATTTAATTGAAAAAAAGATGACAAGTCACAAAAATAAAAGTTGGTAAATTCATATAAGTGTTGATAATTTTAAGGTATTTGTTAAAAGATAAATAAAAGTTAATAAGTGATAAGAAAATATTGATGTGAAAACAAAAACAGTAAATGATGGTATATAACTCAATTGAGAGTAAGTAGTCTAAAACTAGTTGGTTATTTACTCGTAAAAAGGTTGATAAGCCACTCAAATAATTAGTCAACTGGAGAAGCAACTAGAATGAGGTTTATTTTTTTTTTGTTGTTCCGAGGCAACTAGAAATTTGTTGGTGCTAGCACTTCTTCTTGAAATAGTTTAAGCTGTACCTGTAATTGAAGCAGATTTTCTATATGTTCTCAGGCGCCGATAGGACCCTTCTTTTCACTGGTGAATACACAAGTAAGAGATTCAATGGTTATGTACATGGTGGATACCTTGCAGGTAGTATATGAATTTCATTCTAGAATTGAGTGAATATCTTGACAGAGACAATTAAGACGTGGCTCGTGACATGTTCTCTCTGATGATGAAACGGGCATAGACACGGGTAAAGCTTTGTTGGAGGAGATGAGGAAGGAGAAGGAAAGGAATAGCCAGAATCAGTCGTTTTTGTTAGAGCCCTTGTTAGCATCGACTTTAACACAGACAGATTCATCAGTCTCTAGAAGCGTACAACATAAATCTGATATCCCTAAACATTTGCATCTCAGAGGCAAGCTAATTTCAAGACCCATCTTATAGCTAGATGGGCCCGCTGAGACTAGCACTGTATCTCCTCAATCGATAATCATGAGGATACGATCAATGACGGAGAAGGCCAGGGAGCTATTGACAGTGATGGAAGCCCCGATAGCATAGAAGTAGTGGCCAGAAGATGCAGATGATAGAGACAACGAATTATACAAATTCAATGGAATTGGTTTGAGGGGGGGTATACATGAGAATAGGGGCGTCATTGGATTAAAATGTCAAGTTAGAAGATGAAGTAAATGGTTAATTATATCAACGTTGACCATCATATCATTAGTTTATTGATGTTCAACAATGAGCAAGGCTGATGCCCTAACATGACTATTTAACAACCTCTTATTTATGTGGCATCAATCGATTCTCAGTAGTTTTGGAAGTCAACTCACAACCATTGGTAATACCGTCAGCCAGCTTACAAACAGTTTCAACATGCTCAACATAAAAATATGGTTTTGACTTCTTGATCAGATGCTTTTACCGTGTCTGCAGAAAAACTACCCACCCCTAATGTCCAAAATCTCTTCCGACTTGAAAGACCGAAGCATAGTACCTGGTACTGGACATACTAGGTGTCCCACAAATAGCACAAAGTGACGAGGGCTAGCTTTGGACATCCAGATGAAATGTAGTGTTGCGATTGTGAGCTTTTCAAGTTGTAGAAATGAATGATGGATGCAACATCATTGCCTTTTAGAGCAAAACTGTCGAATTGTACTTGTTACAACCAAACAATGTAAGCACAGAGTATAGACCGTGACATCATACGAGCAAAACAATCTACTGAATCACACATTCTATTGCTAAAGGAACAAAAGGATTTTATTAGATTTAGAACATCTTTAATCAAGTCAACTGGTAAAGACACAGATTTCAGGTCATACCTTTCTAGGAAGAGAAGCTTCTCTGTGGGCTGACGCAGAAAGTTACAGAGAATGGTTAACTAGATGAGCAATCTAGGAAGAGAGGATATGCTGGACCATTGGATTGCTAACCGAAATAGTTCCTGTACAATGTTTTGGCAATTCCAAGGGCATCTCCTTTTGCCTCCACTGCATAAATTTGTGTTTCTGGTAGCCAGTAGTTTGAGTATGATATCCGCTCTTTTCTCCACTCCTCTAACTCGAATTTCTCATTCTCTCTCAAGCTTTTGGTTAAATAAGAAAAAGAAGACGACGCTTGTGACAGGTAATGGTCTTCCAGGAGACCACTCTAGAACTTGTCTGCTGATCAAAGATAGGAGACCCTCTTATCAAGTAACAAAGGCACACAAACCGAAGTGTGTATAAACACAAGCATTGGAGCATATCTAAACACCCATACAGATATACAAACAGGAGCAGGTACAAGATGTACCATAATCATGAAGCTTGCTCTGAACTGTTTGATTGTTATCATACCACATAGTGACTAGAAACTAGAAAGTAAAAAGCACTTTAAGAAAGTAAAAGCACTCAATATGGAGGAGGTTAAAACGGTGTGGTGTGGGAGTACAGTCGTGGCATAGAAAATAGTAACAAGCATAGAAAATACAACTACAAACTAGAGTCATAAATGTAACTGTCAAATTGTCACTACTACTTAGCACTGGACATGGACGCTTCAAGAAGACTATCGTGTATCTTGGCGGTCACCTCTCGCATGGCTCCAGGGCCTTGCGGAATGAACAGCATCGAGGATTTTGACTTTCCGTCTCTATCTAACATGGAGTCAATATACTAGGACATGAGGGCGATGTCAAGTAGTCCTTGCCAATCACCCTGATATTTTGCCCGAGATGTCCCATGCAACATCCGCGATGGCTCGATTGTGGCGAGCAACAAATGAAGTTTCTTGTACTCAGCCTCCCCTTCAACCTTCCTCTTTGCTGCAACCCACAAAAACAAAGCTTTGAGTTTAGCTTTTAAGCACCAAACAAAGTTGAATTTCCAGCATTATACAAATCCTTTTTTCGTCCTTCATAAACATGAGATTTACTCTCATAATTTATCTAGATGGCCATGCAGACCTTATCTATAATGAAATATGCAGCTTTTAAATTTAAACCTTTGATATATGGCCTGTCATATAATCATTAACCATTTAAAAATTTTACCATGATGAACAATTATCTAGAATCAATTGGCAATTGTAATTTCAAGGTTACCATTCTTGGCTTCAATCACAGCTCGCTCAAGTCTCTCATCCAATTTTACATTCTAGATTTGGACTTGCAGAATCTCATATCCATTGAGACCAACAGGCTGCAAAATTTAGAGAACTCCAGTTCAGTTTATCTCTCATAATAACATCAAGAAGTCTAGAGTGAACAACCTTTTTCCATTTCTTTCATAACAGCTTGGGCAATTGCATCCCTCTGCCCAGAAACTTCGTCCATGTTTTGCACCGCAACCACAGCTCCGATCACTAGAATGATTGAAACAACAAAATCAGGCATGCAATATTCGTTGCTTACCCGAAGTGTTAATTGAAGGACTAAAGTATGTTACTTTCGCATGTAAATTGTACAAATTTGTTTCGATACTATATTTATACTGATGTAATGAAATTTATTTGGCACATACCCTTGAGCACATATCCCGAATCGGCGTCTTGGATTACTCTGCGCGTAAAAGGCCTTATATCGTTTTTCTAGATGGACTCGGTATTGCACATATGCAACAACATTGACAAAATCATCGTCCTGTGAGAAAAATATCACGTGAGGTCATTACTTATTCAAGCATTTACATGTTAATTGGTGACAAGCGACAGGCTGTCATCTCACAAAATTGAAATGAGAAAAGGAAATTGATAAATTCATCAACATTCAACTCTAAATTTATCAATTATTTGAAATACATCAATAGATTCGCACTAATACTTCTCGATCAACCCATGAAAGCTAGTTTAATTGTGAAAATATAGTTCTCATAGCGGTTTGAAAACAAAACATTCAAGGAGCAATGTGCTGATTCAAACAGTTTTTGTTTCCCCACTAAAATGATCACGGTGCATTTGTGTACTATACAGCAAAATTATCTAGAATGAAATCTAAATGTTGATGGAAGTTTGCACAAAGACAAAAGATTAAACAAACCTTGGTCTTTGTTCTGCATTTCACAAGCAAACTCTGCCATTGGGCGATAACTTCCGGCGAGCTGATATCCGCAAATTCATGGAATAAAATGAAACCCAGGTTGAAGAATTCGATCAAACTTTCCAAATCTCTTCGTTAAACCTATCGTGTATTCCACAACCTGAACACAACAATACCGTTACCCATCTTATATGTATATAAGTGGATCCTGCAGAAAGTATGCAATTGTTAGTTTAACGCAAATCATTTTCTTCAAACTTTCAATAAAATAAAAGCCATATGGGTATGTCACAGCCACAGGTTTTTTAGTTTCATCTAACCACCAAAACCCTGGTGACGTTTTACACATCTAATCTAATCTAATCTAACCCAAAATTCGACCAGCAATCAATGCCTACCGATAAGTAACATTGCCATTTCTTTTATTCCCATGTAATCAGCAATTGAACCCCTAGAGCATACCATGTTTGTCTTTTCAGCTATTTTTCGTAAGAAAAAAAAAACAACTGAAAAGACAAACATGGTCTGCTTTAGGGGTTCAAATTGTTGATTACATAGGGATACAAGAAAGGGCAATGTTACTTATCGTAAGCATTGAATGCTGGTCAGATTTTAGGTTAGATTATATTAGATGTGTAAAACGTCATCAGGTTTTTGGTGGTTGGATGAAATTGAAAGGACTCGTGACTATGACATACCCATATGGCTTTTATTTTACTGAAAGTTTGAAGAAAATGGTTTGCACTAAACTAACAATTGCATGCTTTCTACATGATCCACTTATATACATATAAAATGGGTAATATGTATTGTTGTGTCCAAATTGAGGAACAAATGGTAGGTTTTATTTAAGAGGCGAGGAAGGTTTGACAAAATTCTTCAACCTGGGTGTCATTTTGTTCCATGGATTTGCGAATATCAGCCGCCGAGAAGTTGTCACCCAATGGCAGAGTTTGTTTGTGAAATGCAGAACAAAGACCAAGGTTTGTTCAATCTCTTGTCTTTGTGCAAACTTCCATCAACATTCAAATTTCATTCTAGATGATTTTGCTATCTAATACACAAATGCACCAGTGATCATCTTAGTGGGAAACAAAAACTGTTTGAATCAAAGACATTGCTCCTTGAATGTTTTGTTTTCAAACCGCTATGAGAACTACATTTTCACAATTAAACTAACTTTCATGGGTTGATCGAGAAGTATTAATGCAAATCTATTGATGTATTTCAAATAATTGATGAATTTAGAGTTGAATGTTGATGAATTTATCAATTTCCTTTTCTCGCTTCAGCTTATATGAGATGACAGCCTGTCACTTGTTACCAATTAACATGTAAATGCTTGAATAACTAATGACCTCACCTGATATTGTTCTCACAGATTTATGATTTTGTCAATGCTATTGCATATGTGCAATACCGAGTCCATCCAAAAACGATATGGGGCCTTTTACAAGTAGAGTAATCCAAGATGTCGATCCGTGGATATGTGCTCAAGGATATGTGCTAAATAAATTTCATCACATCAGTATAAATATAGTATTGGAATAAATTTGTACAATTTACATAAAGTAACATACTTTAATCCTTCAATTAACACTTCGAAAGTAAGCAACCACTATTGCATGCCTGATTTTGTTGTTTCAATCATTCCAAGAATCGAAGCTATGGTTGCGATGCAAAACATGGACCTAAGTCTCCGGGCAGAGGAATGCAATTGCCCAAGCTATTATGAAAGAAATGGAAAAGATTGTCCACTCTAAGGTCTGTTCATTTGGAGAAAAATATTCTTCTTTTGGAAAATATTTTTCTAGAAGTCATTTTCCTAAAAATATTTTCCCGGAACATAATTTTCTGGTGTTCGAGATCAATATGAAAAGTTTTGAAAATATTTTCGCCGGGCGACGGGCGGTAATCGGTGGCCGGCGACCAGCGACGGGCGGCGAAGCGGCAGCGGCGGCGGGCAACGAACGATGGGCGGCGGCGAGTGTCACGCCCGCACCCCCACGAAGCATGAACGTCCGCTGCTAAGGTCTAAAAAAGAGATGCGACGCTTCCAGGATTAGCGACACCGACCCGCAATCCCAAATCGGAGAATAGACAAACCACAAGCGGAAACAACGATATGATATATATACACCCGGACTAATTACTTAGTAACCATGAGAAGTATAGATAATCAGTTATAGAAGAATAAGCCAAAATATATGTCCTTTACTAACATATATATATACACTATTCATTTACACACAAAAAGATACATCAGCTGGGCCACGAAACAAAAAGGGATCTATGGCCCGGGTATAACATCTAACTATTGGTAAGAGGAAGTTACATCAAAAAGGGGGTCAGCTTCTATTCTTAGCACTGGGACCTATCCTAGGGTTCCCAATCGGGATCGGAACTCGAGGACTCAGAGGAACTCTCAGACTGCTCCAGCTCCTCCTCAGAACTCATAGCCTCCGACTCGGTCTCCGGCTCAGGTCATCTTTGCACATGCTCATCTACATCCATAGGCTCGGGGCCTCGGCATCCGCCTTTGCTCGGGGATGGGATCCACTATCTCCGCCTCAAAGCTAGTCCATGACTCCTCGTGTTCCTCCTCGTCATCTACAATCTCATACTCGACACCAGAATCCAAACTATCCTCCATATCAATATCCACAACATCGCCGTCTGGACACTGCCAATCCAACTGACCTTCCCCGACAAACGGGACATCGCCCGAGACCCTAATGGGACCAAACTCGTCTCAAAGCGGTCCACGAAAACACCAAGCTAGATATTCGTGGGTCTCCTCATGTGCTAAGCCCACATCTACCCAAACTAACGTATAATGTCGTATGTACACCTCGCCATTCCCCCTTTGGATGAACCGTCCACTGTGGGCTGAAATACAGTGGGGATCCCAAAAAATGCAGTAGCGTCGTCCAAAATTCATGGCGAGGATGCGAAATGTCGGTTTTACCACAACCGTGAGATAAACTCAGCAAGTAATAAACCCTAATCCTAAACTAGGCTAAAGTGCATCTCCAGAGGTAAATAAAAACGCACGAATTACTGAACCAGTAAATAAATCATGATAAGTTTACATAAATACACAGTCCAATTCCAATCCTCCAGCCCTGCAAGTTAGGCTTTCGATAACATTATTACTTGTAAGCAGTTAAATCGACCCGAAGGCCATGACCCAATGGTCATCACGTTTAAATCGACCCGAAGGCCATGACCCAATGGTCATCACAGTTTAAATCGACCCGAAGGCCATGACCCAATGGTCATCACAGTTTAAATCGACCCGAAGGCCCGACCCGTCGGTCACAATAATACTCGACCCGTAGGCCTGACCCGTCGGTCACAATAATACTCGACCCGTAGGCCTGACCCGTCGGTCACAATAATACTCGACCCGTAGGCCTGACCCGTCGGTCACAATAATACAATCTTAAATCATATCACAACCACGTGGAATTTCACAATCAAAGGCCCAATTAATCCCCAATGGGCTTCCACAATTCAAATCAATTCCCAATCAAGGCCCATTCCATTTTCCAATTGGGCTTCAAACAATTTCAATTTAATTCCAACTTCATGGGCCCATTCCATTTTCTAATTCCAAGGCCCATTTAAAATTCTCTAATTTGGGCCCATTAAATCAAAATTCGGAGCCCATGAGGCCCATCCCAATTCAGCCCTCAATTTCCCTCTAATTTACCATTAAACCACCATAATTAGTCCTAATTGAGTCTACTAATCAACCCTCTCGGCCAAAACACACACTCAATTAAGCCCTAATTATCATAATTAAGCCTCTAATCTAGCACGGATTAGGTGAATAAAATAAAACACTATAGAGGGCATTTTCCAAAGTAATTTTCCGGTAAGCCCAAAGGATCCAAGGGCTAGAAATTCCCAATTTTGGCTAACTAGACCTGACTAGGTCTGGTTTTCCATAACCGTTAGACCCCAAAAAATCCATTAAAATTCGGAATAAAATGGCACAACATAATCCGGTGGCGAATTCCAATTTTTGCACAGCCCTGCGTTCCATACGGTGCGTGGCCAATATAAAATTAATTTTCTAAGCCCTCGGAAATCGTCCGCGAAATCCCGGGAATAAAATAATATTATTTTCCAATTTTTGTCGAAATTCAACTTTTTGGCCAAAATCGCTCTAAATGCGTGTGGCCACCCCAAAATGACCTTGGCCGCGAAAAATAACCTCGATCGGCGTCCGAATCGGGTCTCGTGTCCACGAGGGGCAAACCGTCTTTTTCTCAATTTCTGTCCGGTTTTTCGGTTTTCAAGGGTATAATCCCAAACATGAATGGCCACTCTATATTGACGTCCGTCTTGCGAAATAGTCGTAATCACCCTTAATATTTTGATATTGAAGTTCGTGCCCAATATCGCGATCACAATAGCTCGTTTTGCAGTTTAGGGGTCTCGCTAACAGTGGCTGTTTAGGTATTACATGCCAGACGACCTAAGACTGTCCGAGTCATGATGGCCTCAATTTCAAACAACGAGAGGAATTATCACTAGTACGGGGTCACGATCGGTTTGGATTAAAATCGGGGTTATTTATCGAGCGTACTTTCAGATGTGCGAAATCACTCGCGATCCGATCATACGTCGTTGAAAATATCGACCCGTCCTTTTTCCTAAGATCGGCCTATATTGGTTCAAAATATTTCCTCGACGTTCGTTGAAATCGGCGCTCAATCGCTGGGCGAGTTCTCGGTCCACGACTGATCCTATTTAGCCTTTCCTTTTTGGTTAGTATCCCGTGAGTGATCAATTAAGGCGAGACTTACTAAAATTACATGAGAATTCACATACACTTTATTGGACTGGAAACGGGTCAAAATTTCGGCTGTTTACAATTCTTTATACAAAAATTTAGTCCTCGAAATTTGTAGTTTACACCTACTCCTCGAACAATGGGGGGTATTGACGTCGCATGGCCTCTTCGCTTTCCCAGGTTGCGCGCCTTCCGTCCCGTGGTGCTCCCGGACTACCTTGACCGCCGGGATTGTCTTATTATTCAAAGACTCGATCTTTCAGATCTTCAATTCGATTTGGTCTCTCCGCGTGCGACACTCACTGGTCGTCCACGTCCATTTCTTCATATCTTAAACGTTGTGTCGGGTCGGTTCATACTTCCTTAACATTGACACGTGGAAGACATTATGTACCAGGACAAATTTGGTGGCGGGCAAGCCTATCGCCATATCGCCAATCTTTTCTAAAATCTCAAAGCGGTCCAACAAACCTCGGACTCGGTTTCCTTTCTTGCCGTCGGGATAACCCTTTCATAGGTGACACTTTGAGAAACACATGATCTCCAACTTGGAATTCCAAAGGTCGTCGTCTCCGATCGGCGTAACTTTTCTGGCGATTCTGTGCTGTCTTTAACCTCTCTCGAATAATCTCAACAGCTTCCACTGTTTGCTGTACCAACTCTGGGCCCGTAATACTTGTTCTCCCATTTCATCCCAAAGACACGGAGTTCTACACGCTCCGCCATACAAAGCTTCAAATGGGGCCATTTGGATACTCTGCTGATAACTGTTATTATATGCAACTCCACCAAATGCAACTGTTCTTCCCATTTACCTTGGAAATCCAGTACACAAGCCCGCAACATATCCTCGAGAGTCTGGATAGTTCTTTCTGATTGGCCATCAGTCTGCGGATGGTAAGCTGTACTGAACGCACTTTTGTCCCTAAGGCCGTCTGCAGACTTTTCCAGAAATTTGCTGTAAACCTCGGATCACGATCTGATGTAATCGTCACTGGCACTCCATGCAGTCTAACAATCTGCCTTACATACAATTCCGCATACCTTTCTAACTCAAAATCCTTGCGCACTGCCAGAAAATGCGCTGACTTAGTCAGTCTATCCACTATCACCCAGATTGAATCATGCCCTCTCTGACTTCTCGGTAATCCGGTCACGAAATCCATGGTGATATGTTCCCATTTCCACTCGGGAATTTCCAACGGTCGCTGCAGTCCTCCAGGTTTACAATGTTGTGCCTTTACCTGCTGACACGTCAAACACTTAGCCACATACCTGGCCACATCCGTTTTCATTCCGTTCCACCAATAATGCTGCCGTAGATTCTGATACATTTTCGTGCTGCCAGGATGGATACTGTAATTGCTGCGATGAGCTTCTCTTAATATTTCTTCCTTAAGCTCAGTATCATCAGGTACATACCATCGTCCTCTAAATTTCAGGATTCCATCCTCTGATACTTGGAAATCTGGTTTCCTTGTAGTGGCATCCATTTCCACGATTTTACGAATCTCTCGATCCGTGGTGTAGAGCCTTAATCTTGAGTGCAGAATCTCGGCTCGATTCTCAAAGTAGCCCGGTGATTCGACACATGGCTTAATTCAAATTTAAATTCGAATCTCGTAGCTTTTCCAATAACGTCCATTCCTTGATCATCAAGTGTGCCATACTCGATTTGCGACTTAGCGCATCCGCCACTCGATTCGCTTTTCCAGGGTGGTACATGATGTCATGATCATAATCTTTTAAAAGTTCCATCCATCTCTGCTGCCTCATATTTAATTCTTTTACGTGAAAACAGGTATTTGAGGCTACGGTGATCCGTATAGATCTGAAACTTTTCCCCACATAAATAATGTCTCCAAATTTTGAGTGCAAAAACAATGGCAGCCAACTCTAGGTCATGCGTTGGATAGTTCAACTCGTGAGGCCTCAAGCGGCGTGGCGCGCATATGCAACTACTCTCCCTGTTGCATTAATACACAACCCAGTCCTTTAAAAGCGAAGCATCTTTGTATACCTCGAATCCACCGGTCCGGAGGGATAGTTAAAGGCTGGGCTGTTGTCGATCTATGCTTAAGCTCACGAAAACTTCGTTCACACTTGTCGTCCCATTCAAACCTAGTCTCCTTTTTCAGTAATCGTGTCAATGGCGTGGCTATCGACGAGAACCCTTCCACAAAACGTCGATAATAGCCAGCCAATCCTAAGAAACTTCTGATCTCCGTCACTGATGTCGGCCTGGGCCACTTAAGCACTGCTTCAATCTTAGTCGGATCCACAGATATCCCTTCTCCCGATACAATATGTCCAAGGAAGGCTACCTTGCTAAGCCAGAACTCGCATTTACTGAACTTCGCATAAAGCGCATGCTCCCTTAATGTCCGTAGTACTTCAGTCAAATGCACTTCGTGTTCTTCTGAACTCTTCGAATACACCAGAATATCGTCAATGAACACGATAACGAACTGATCCAGAAATTCTTTAAAAACTCTATTCATTAGATCCATGAAAGCTGCAGGGGCGTTCGTCAAACCAAAGGGCATGACTGTAAACTCATAATGCCCATACCTTGTCCTAAATGCAGTCTTGGGTATATCCTCTTTCCGAATTCTTAACTGATGATACCCGGTCCGTAGATCAATCTTGGAAAACACGGACGCTCCTTGCAATTGATCGAACAAGTCGTCGATCCTTGGCAGTGGATACTTATTCTTTATAGTCACCTGATTCAACTGCCGGTAGTCTATACATAATCTTAACGTCCCGTCCTTTTTCCTTACAAATAGGACTGGCGCTCCCCATGGAGACGCACTAGGACGAATAAATCCTTTGTCTAATAACTCCTGCATCTGGACTTTCAGCTCCTTCAATTCAGACAAAGACATCCGATACGGGGCCTTAGAAATTGGCTCAGTACCTGGGGCCAATTCTATTACGAATTCCACTTCCCGTTCTGGCGGCAAACCCGGTAATTCTTGAGGAAAAACCTCGGGGAAATTGCACACTACAGGGATTTCTTCCAACTTAGGTTCCACCAATGTTGGATCCTTAACATTAACCAAATATCCTTGTGACCTTCCTCGAGCATCTCAGTTGCCTCTACTGAGGAAATCCAAGGGATCGAGGTTCCTCCTCGATTTCCCTGAAATTCAAATCTAGGACGTCCAATCGGGTTAAATTGGATCGTCCTACTACCGCAATCCATAACGGCTTTCTGTTTAGTCAGCCAATCCATACCAATGATCACATCGAAGTCATACATGGCTAACACAGCTAAATCAATCCTTTCCTCAACATTCCCAATCACAATTTTACAGTCCAAGCACCCCAATGATACTAACACCCTATCATGCAGTGGGGTCGTTACACACAACATGATTTCAAGTAAAACAGGCTCCAGACCAACCAATCTAACAAAGCGATGCGAAATAAGCGAATGGGTTGCCCGGGATCAAATAATGCATAAGCCGCATGATCACGAGAGAAAGCGGTGCTGTGACCCCGCGCCCGTGGCGTCCTCGGCATCCTTCGCGCCATAGCGTATACTGCCGTCCTTGGGCGGGCGTGCGCCACTGAGCGGCCCGGTGGGGATTCCCGACTGATTTCCCCTACGGTTTCTTTGTTGTGGTCTGGGGTCCGAAAGTCGTTCTTTGGGGACAATTCTTTATCGATGTCCCAAACTCCATAGCGAAAACAAGCTCCAATTCTATTTAGCGTCGTGGGTTTCCCTATAATCCTCCTCGGCCGTGGAACAAATCGTCTATTCTGGCCATTGGTCTCTTTCCAAAGCGACGATTGTCCCGATTCGGAACAAACCTCGAACCCGATGCTGTTGTCCTTTCTATCTGATCTCGCTCCATAGTTTGGGCTCGCTCATACGGGTTCTCGATAATCTTTGATATTCAACAAAAGCATCGAGTCGAGTTCGGTTTCAATCCATCCGAAATCTTGAGCCTTATCCGGGATTCTCAACCATCCTTGGGGCAAATCTGGATAATCGATAAACTACGCCTCATATTGTACCCTTTGTCATCGACCCTGGCGAAGTCTCATGAACTCCGCCATCTTCTTCTCTGGGCACTCTCTCGAGAAAAAGCGCCCATAGAAATGCTCAAAAATTGCCAGTTGCATTCCATAAAGAAATGCTCAATAAAAATTGCCCGCAAGTTGACATTCCAAATAAACTCGGAAACACTCTATCCTCCAACCGCCTTCCACCAATCGTGGGCATTATCCTGCCGTTGATACGATGCCACTCCAGCGGGAAATTTTCTCTCCTCCAAGAGGTCACCCCCGTGAACTTGGGCGGTTTCAGCTTAAGGCTGCTCCACCGTGGTGCGGTGGTCTCAGTGCCACCATTGGTTGAGCTTAACTTGAGTTCGGGGCGGCCTCTGCGACCTCGGTGGCTGAGCGGTCCCGTTCTCTCTTTCACTGTGCTTGCTGTCCATACATTACTAATTCTGTCTACGCTCACGCTCGAACTCCTTCCATCGCAGCGGGTCTTCCGCATGTCTAACATCAGCTAAAGATTTGCCAGCCCACACCAACTCAAAGGGTTCTCTCCCTCTCTAGCACCCTTGACTATGTTTTTCTATCGCTCTTTCTAGCACGACCTCCACCTCGAGCTCCTCTTCCTGCGCCCCTCCTTGGGGCTCTTCCCCTCTTCCTCTTTCCTTTGCTCATCTTTAACTTCTGGTGTTCAACTACGATATAATTCCATAGGGAATTAGAGACCTAAACCAACTAACGGTCTAAAGTGCTAGGCGGTATAAGCACAAAGCATTTAAGCACTTTCGGCATCGGCTAACACATGACACATAATTTTCACTCAAGAATTCGTGATCTTAACCTTGGGTCCTGCCCTTTTGCATAAGTTCAATCAATTATCACAACATTCAAACACATACACTGAGACGACTTAGCACACTAGGTCACCCTATAACTACCCATGGTCATTTCTCCTTATCACTCCAAGGCTCAACTAGATCAAACAGAGCTGTCCTTGCTCGATACCAATTCAAAGGGGGATGTCACGCCCTGCACCTACTTAAGCATGAACGTCCGGCGCTAAGGTCTAAAAAAAGAGATGCGACGCTTCCAGGATTAGCGACACCGACCCGCAATCCCAAATCGGAGAATAGACAAACCACAAGCGGAAAAACAACGATATGATATATATACACCCGGACTAATTACTTAGTAACCATGAGAAGTATAGATAATCAGTTATAGAAGAATAAGCCAAAATATATGTCCTTTACTAACATATATATATACACTATTCATTTACACACAAAAAGATACATCAGCTGGGCCACGAAACAAAAAGGGATCTATGGCCTGGGTATAACATCTAACTATTGGTAAGAGGAAGTTACATCAAAAGGGGTCAGCTTCTATTCTTATTGGGACCTATCCTAGGGTTCCCAATCGGGATCGGAACTCGAGGACTCAGAGGAACTCTCAGACTGCTCCAGCTCCTCCTCAGAACTCATAGCCTCCGACTCGGTCTCTGGCTCTGGGTCATGCTGCACATGCTCATCTACATCCATAGGCTCAGGGGCCTCAGCATCCGCCTGCTCAGGGATGGGATCCACTATCTCCGGCTCGAAAGCTAGTCCGCCCAGCTCCTCGTGTTCCTCCTCGTCATCTACAATCTCATACTCGACACCAGAATCCAAACTATCCTCCATATCAATATCCACAACATCGCCCGTCTGGACACTGCCAATCCAACTGACCTTCCCCGACAAACGGGACATCGGCAGACCTAATGGGACCAAACTCGTCTCCAAAACGGTCCTGAAAACACCAAGCTAGATATTCGTGGGTCTCCTCCTGTGCTAAGCCCACATCTACCCAAACTAACGTATAATGTCGTATGTACACCTCGCCATTCCCCTTTGGATGAACCGTCTTTGTGGGCTCGTCACAGTGGGGATCCCAAAAGCGTAACGTAGCGTCGTCAAAATTCATGGCCGAGGATGCGAAATGTCGGTTTTACCACAACCGTGAGATAAACTCGACAAGTAATAAACCTAATCCTAAACTAGGCTAAAGTGCATCTCGAGGTAAATAAAAGCGCCAACCATCTTGAACGATAAATAAATCATGATAAGTTTACATAAGTACACGGTCAATTCCAATCCTCCACCCCAAGAAAAGTTAGGCTTTCGATAACATTATTACTTGTAAGCAGTTAAATCGACCCAGAGGCCATGACCCAATGGTCATCACAGTTAAATCGACCCGAAGGCCATGACCCAATGGTCATCACAGTTTAAATCGACCCGAAGGCCATGACCCAATGGTCATCACAGTTTAAATCGACCCGAAGGCCCGACCCGTCGGTCACAATAATACTCGACCCGTAGGCCTGACCCGTCGGTCACAATAATACTCGACCCGTAGGCCTGACCCGTCGGTCACAATAATACTCGACCCGTAGGCCTGACCCGTCGGTCACAATAATACAATCTTAAATCATATCACAACCACGTGGAATTTCACAATCAAAGGCCCAATTAATCCCCAATGGGCTTCCACAATTCAAATCAATTCCCAATCAAGGCCCATTCCATTTTCCAATTGGGCTTCAAACAATTTCAATTTAATTCCAACTTCATGGGCCCATTCCATTTTCTAATTCCAAGGCCCATTTAAAATTCTCTAATTTGGGCCCATTAAATCAAAATTCGGAGCCCATGAGGCCCATCCCAATTCAGCCCTCAATTTCCCTCTAATTTACCATTAAACCACCATAATTAGTCCTAATTGAGTCTACTAATCAACCCTTTACACAAAACACACTCAATTAAGCCCTAATTATCATAATTAAGCCTCTAATCTAGCACAATTTAGACTAATTTACGGATTAGTGAATTTACTCGCCTATTAGCGAAGCGAGACAGCGGAACGAAGCGGGCCGATCACCCGGCAAAGCGGTTCAATCGGCAAGCGCCCCAAGGCAAGCCGGGCGGACACGGGCGGGGCCCGCCGAAGGGAAGCGTGAAGGAGGAGGAGCCGATCAGGAGAGAGAAACGAGAAGAGAGAGAGTCCTAAGAGAGAGAGAGAGAGGGTCAAAAGGTGGTCAATATTATCCAAAGTGGATTCCATATGTCACAAATCTAAGCCTTAGGACCAAGATGCCTCATCCAAGGGCTAGAAACACTTCCAATCCAATAATGCAAGGGTATTATGGTAAAATACCCCTAACACGTGCGTGGCCAACATAATATGGCGTCGGAGTCTTGAAATTAATTTTCTAAGCCCTCGAAATCGTCCATGAAATCCAGGAATAAAATAATATTATTTTCCAATTTTTGTCGAAATTCAACTTTTGGCCAAAATCGCTCTAAATGCGTGTGGCCACCCCAAAATGACCTTGGCCGCGAAAAATAACCTCGATCGGCGTCCGAATCGGGTCTCGGTGTCCACAGGGGCAAAACCGTCTTTTTCTCAATTCAGCGATTTTCGATTTTTTCGACCGTGTCAGTCCCAAACATGAATGGCCACTCTATATTGACGTCCGTCTTGCGAAATAGTCGTAATCACCCTTAATATTTTGATATTGAAGTTCGTGCCCAATATCGCGATCACAATAGCTCGTTTTGCAGTTTTAGGGTCTCTCGCTAACAGGTGGCTGTTTAGGTATTACAGCGTGTCGACCTAAAATTTGTCCAGAAGTAAAGTGATGGCCTTAATTTCAAACAACGAGAGGAATTATCACTAGTACCGGGTCACGCATCGCTTGGATTAAAATCGGGTTATTTATCGAGCGTGCTTGGGGATGTCTGCGAAATCACTCATGATCCGGATCACATACGTCGTTGAAAATATCGACCCGCCCTTTTCCTAAGATCGGCCTATATTGGTTCAAAATATTTCCTCGACGTTAAATTTGAAATCGGCGCTCAATCGCAAGTAGTTCTCGGTCCACGTGACGATCCTATTTAGCCTTTCCTTTTTGGTTAGTATCCCGTGAGTGATCAGACTTACGGCGAGACTTACTAAAATTCGATGGGGTCAAAATTCACATACACTTTATTGGACTCACGCGGGTCATGGGTGCTATAACCGACAGTTGGCGACGTAAGTGGCAAAAGATTTTCGGTGGCAAGCAAGCGGCGGTGGCGATTTTAAGGGTGGCGTGGCGTGACGGCAACCTTAATGAAGTGAAGAAGAAGAAGAAGAGGTTCGAAAATGATTTCCACTTTTTGAAGAAGTGAAATCATTTTCCATAAACTTAAGCTATTTTGTGGGGGGAAACCGCCCCGAACACGGAAAACCCGAAAATATTTTTCGGGAGAATATTTTTCCTCAAATGAGCGGAGCCTAAACTTCTTAATAATATGAGAGATAAACTAAACTGGAGTTCTTTAAATTTTGTAGCCTGTTGGTCTCAATGAATATGAGATTCCATAAGTCCAAATCTGGGATGTAAAATTGGATGAGGGACTTGAGCGAACTGTGATTGAAGCCAAGAATGGTAACCTTGAAATTACAATTGCTAATTGATTCTAGATAATTGTTCATCATGGTAAAATTTTTAAATGGTTAAAGATTACATGACAGGCCATATGTCAAAGGTTTAAACTTAAAAGCTGCATATTTCATTATAGATAAGGTCTCGTGGCCATCTAGACAACTTATGAGAGTAAATCTCATGTTTATGAAAGACGAATAAAGGATTTGTATAATGCTGGAAATTCGACTTTGTTTGGTGCTTAAAAGCTAAACTCAAAGCTTTTTTTTTGTGGAAATTTGCCTGTTCAACTATACGAGGTGTGTTAGTTGTCCTTTGTGCCAGCTTTTGGATTTGGCATGAGTCCTCGTGGTCCAAGAAGCTTTCCCAAACCGGCAACCCCGACACACAATAAATACTTTATGAAAATACAAACCAGAAATCTTATAGCTTGGATATGTGCATAGACAGCAAGTTTCGACAGAAGTTCATCAAGAAGCCCGTGAGCAAAAGTCACCAGTTAAAGATCCGCTAGATAAACCTCCGGTGTCCTTAACCAATTGCACAAGAATATTTTGTAGGCATACCAAATAAGATGGCTAAAACACAATCAGAGAAAGGCAATTTCTACTTTAGCTTCCAAATGAATCAACCAAATCGAGAAATGTTTCAAACACACACACAACACAAACACATACACAACCCTTAAAAGTTGAATTCCATTTGAACCATCATCATCATCATGTATAATATGAGATAAGCCACCATTACCAGCACAAAATTATATGCTCATCAAAGATTTGAAACTTGTCGGGACAACATATCATAGGGAGAAGACATGTTACTTCACAGTTCTTCATCAAACAAGATTTGAAGTTACTTCAAGCACATGGAAGCAGAAGTTCGGATAAACAAATAATCAGCCATATAAATAGCAGAGAAGCACCTTGGGCATCATATTTGGTGAAGCAATTAATTTGTCAAAATCCATGAATCCTCCCTTGATCTGTTCTATCAAGTCCTCTCCCCCAACTAAATCTGCTCCTGCATTCCTTGCCTCATCGAACTTTTCACCCATGGATGATCGGCACCTCCATGATGAGTCAAAGCAACAATAACTATGTTGATGTCCAATGAAAATTCATCAAGTGTGTTTACTTCCAAGCCAATGCTTGATACGCGGTTCGGATGACAAGTGGATAATGTAATGACAGTTACGAGTTCACCATCATTCATCAAAGCATGAGTTGGCTTAATAAGCAAAATAATACTGAGGATTGAGCTACCACCTTGAGTAAGCACAGCCACTTTTGACGGTCTGTCCGGTTCCTTTGGGTAAGTTCACCTAGAGACAAAAGATTATTGGACTATGAGGAATATCTATATCACGAAACATGAGTTCAAGGTATGAAGCAAGCAAGAGAACTCACGATCGCCCTCAACTGTTGATCATTGTACTTTGGGTCGATGTTCAGCGGAAATGGGCTTCAACAATTTCGACAAACTTGCTACTTATTTGTCTCTTTCAGCAAGGAAATTGCCGTACTCGGGTCATACTCCTTTTTGTTTTCTCTAGGTTTCTGAATTTCCAAGAATCTCTTGACCTTGTCTGGCATTTAAAAGATGTAAATTAACCAGGGCAAGCGAGAATAAGGAAAAACGACAAAATGCTTGCTAAAACTTTGATAAGAGCAATATATGAACATGACTTGAGCTCCATAATTGGGACTTATACCAGGTGCCAAGGTATAGGTAGATCTTATTGTAAATCATCATAAAAGAGCTCGAGAATTTCAGAAAGTAAAACTTGAAAACCGAACTTAGAAGTCGTACTTCTCATAAGAATCACCACTTGATTTTTCCAACTATCCAACAACAAAAATCAGAGATTATAAAGGAAAAAGAAGTAAGACAAACGATGATACATCATGAATCATAAGCACATGTTAAGTGAACAAACCAACAAACCATGAAATCTGTTAAGAGGCTCGTTCTTCTAATCCTTAGACAACTAAATTCCGGTGGGCATTTTTCTAACGACTAGTAGGATAATTAAGCCTAGTCATGGAAAAGAATCATCTTTCTTCCTCATACTCGGATTGAGCAAATTCGAACTAAGACAATAAGCAAAAAAAAAAAAAAAAACCTACTAATACACAAACTACATACTCTGTCCCTCTTGAGTGGCAAAGCCGCTTTCCCTTTCTTAGGCTTGGGCGGTAGGGGGTGTCAATAGGTCGGGGTTTCTATGATACCCGATCCGACCTGAATTATGACAGGCGCATGCTTTCTCGGCGACCCAACCCAAAATGTATAGAATCAAGCGAAAATCGGATTGGTCCGGGTTGGGTCGGTCCGGTTTTTGGGTTTTGCGATTGGGGAAGGGAGGGAGGTAGGGGAGTCGCAGGAGGGAAGGGCGGCGGTGTTGGCGAGGGCGCCTCCCGCAGAGCGTAGGGAGGTGGGTAAATTGAGTTCCGGCCGCCCGGCAGCGCAATGGCGGCGAAGGACGTGGGGCGAGGACACCGATGGCGGAGGATAGGATGGTGGCAATACGATGACGCCTCAAAGGGATCCCCACCACCACCACGCCGCGCATCAACTCCCCCTCGCCGCGGCGGCGGCGGCGACCCTCTCCCGCCCGTGATGATGAGATACACCCCATTCCCCGTTAACCGCTTGATTGGGCCGCGTCAATGAGTCAGACGGGCTGAACTGTGAAATCGAAAATGGATGTGAAAAAGAACAAAAGAGAATGAGATACTAATTTGGACAGAGAATGGAGAATGGACAGAGAAAATGGAGAAACGCGAGATCCCAAGAGCGGAGAAACGCGAGAGGGTTCAACGCCTCTTCTTCCTCCACTTTCGCCGCCTTGCACGACAAGGGAGGAGGAGGAGAGCAACGGAAGAAGAGAGCACGGGTCGGATATATTGAGGAAGACCCGATGAGAATGCACATCCCACTGAGCAAGATCCGACCAGATTTCTTCATCCCCCAACACAACCTCTCTCTGAGCCGATTCTTCTTTCCTTCCAAGCGGGGCACGCAGAGGCGTAAAAAGAATGTGAGTGCAGAGAGACAGAGAGAGGTCTGCGATTGTGAGATGCGAGAGAGACAGAGAGAGAGGTCATATGGTCCGTGAAGGAGGAGGAGGAAGAAAAGCTAAGAAGAAGAGGGAAGAGAAGAGGAGGAGGAGGAGGATGCGCTAGGGTTTTATAAGTCACGGGCTGGTTGTCAAAAATTGCCCGGATCAACCCGCCCCAAAATAAAGATAATATTCAAAATTTCAAACTATTCCCGATTCAGAGGGAGGGCCCATCCCGGTTAGCCTTAAATTTCGAGGCTGGCCAGGGTTGTCCGGCTGAGTTCGTGGCTGGCCGGGTTTTATTGACAGCCCTATTTGAGCAAGTAACGGTGGCAAGTTACATCACGGTAGTATTGAGCAACAAAGATTGCGAAATTGTGCATAAGATCATAAACCCGCTTTGCGCGAGTTAAGAGAGCAACCGCGGGCGACGAAGCGGGCGAAAGCACCCTCACATGACGAGCTGGCGAAAGTACCGCGGTGATGAGCTGCCGGGCGAACAACGGCGCAGCGCCCGCGACGAGCTCTTATGTGTGGGTTTTTACCGAAGGGGCAAGAAGAGAGTCAAGACTCAGACCGAGAAGTGAGGGCCGAATTGAGAGTCCCGATTTAGGGTTTTTACCGCTTTTACAAAGAATCTCCAAACCGGTTCTAAAATTGGTTTGGTGGGTTTTTACCAGACCGAAATCGACCGGATCGGACCGGGTTCCAACCGGTTTCAAAAATATAGAACCGGTTCCCGCACGTTCAAACAAGAATCAGTTTCGGATCTGCTTTTTGGTGGGGCGGTCCGGGTTCCTGTGTAAACCCGATCCGGTTGCACAATCCTAGTGGCAACAACAAGACCTTCTTTGGATTCCTCCGCCCCTTCCTCGACCATCTCCGCCCCTGCAACAGAGGCTACGGGCGGCCACCACAAGGCCGAGAGAGTTGCCGCAACCGGAGTCGTGGTGCCTGGTTCTGGAATCATCCAAGCAGCAGAAATTGAGGGAGTTGAGAATCAAGGGAGAGAGGAAGAAAGAGCGGTGATTTTTGAAGGAGAGGAGCGAGGGGTGAGCTCCTGGACTGCAAATAGGGGGAGGAGGATGGCGAGCGCGCTTAGGGGCCACGGCGACGGCGTTGCGCAAGACGCCATTTTTTTTTTTTTTTTGGGGGTCTAGTGCTTGGCTTCGAGGGAGAGAGCGGAGGACTGTCGAGGAAGATTGAAAGAAGATGAGATAAGAGGAGCTGTTATCCTGTTTTTCTCTCAGCTATACGCTAAAATTCACTTTCTTGACTCGTCCCTTTTTATTTTTCCCATTTCTCTCTTTTGTTTTTCTTGGCCTTTTTCATTAAGTACTTCGTTAGGAAAAGAATATTATTATCTCGAGTGAATTTTATCAGATGAATTTATCTGATTTTATACTAAAAAAAATAAGATATCAAAAGACTTATCCACTTGAGATTATTGATCGTATGATTCGTCCTTATACGAGATTATTTTATAGAATGTGATAAAATTAGTATCGTAGAACTTGAAATTTCATTAACAAGATTCGAAATCCTACACGAAAAAATAAAAAAAAAAGAGAAATTTGGTTTTGGGCATAGACTAAACCATCTGTTTATATAAATGCTCTAGGAATTTGTAGCTCTGCAATATGCATGCATGGTTCTTCTTTTGTCAACGTCAAGACGGCTGGAAATGGTCAAGAACTTTGCTAGTTTTTAATCAAAATGTAAAAATGGCGGAAGGAATCATAACACAGTAAGAATGAATTCATGATTGAAGGAAATGACATGAAATTCATACTCATAGCTAACAACTGACGACACCCGCGTGACAGCTGAGAAGTTGCTCTGTTTCACAGAGCCCTAGACTTTCACTTGAATGAGTCTCTCAATCCAAGTTGCGCTTGAACTTCTTCTTTCAGAAGTAGGGAATAGAGGTCAAAGTAGCGGTAGACCTGCCAATGCTCTCAAGTACTTCGACAGAATCTCCTCCTTTGATGTCTTATGCTCATCTTCACACTGTTGCTCTCTCTTCCATCAAGTTTCGCCACTGGGAGTGCGTTGCTCCTCTTGCCTTATTCGCCTTGATTTTTCGTCTTCCACTGTGCAGTGAGCGAAACCAGATGGTGGTTGGCGAGCTTTGCCTTGGCGTGTTCCTCCAGGCGTTGTTCGATAGATTGGCCTCTTGTGAGCTTCTCAGCCTCCTGCGGCAGCAAGACAGGCTTGGGATCGAACCGAAGCCGGGCAAGCGGAGGAAGATCATGGTGCCCATTCGGACAATTCTGGAAGACACGGAGGAGACGAATTCTCTGCTGCGATGCGTTGCGATAGAGTGCAAGATGAACAGTTATGCATTATGCTCCTACTTGTTTTTGATGAGCTTGAACTTGACGGCGCTCAAGTTCAATCTTAACATGGCCTCCAACGATTTCCACAGCTAATTGAGCTTTCTATTGTCAAATGTCCTAACTTTACGGAACCTTACATGACTAGCTCCCTTCACTGAACAAAATGGTAACCCAAGATTGTGGAATGTCGGTTGCCTCAACTGCAGGACTGTTATTTCCAGGAATGTTGGTTCCTCGAGCCTATCTGCATCTATGACTCAAAACCTGAGTTCCATACCAGAAGGCATCCATGACCTCGACAGTCTCAGAGAGGTCGGGATTAGTTGGGTCCCAAGCATACTTTGTTGAAGGAGGGTTTCCTAGCTCGTCTTAGGGAGTTCTAGATATATGATTGCAATAGACTCAATGCGCTGCCAAATCACATGTACAACCTCACTTCTCTTCGACAATTATGGATGATTAAATGTGCAGGGTTGTCAACTTTTCCATCGAAGGGTAACCTTACTCTGGAGTAAGGATGTCACAATATTCAAGCACCTTTCCGATGGGGTTTGCACAACTCAAAGTCCTTAGAGAACTCAGGGTCGGACATGTCCTGATTTGGTGCCTCCGGCCACTGAGAAAGGGATCGCCTCTGCTGCTTCCTGCCTCTTTGACAAGCTTGACTGGTGGAGATCTTCCGAAGCTGAAATATCTACCTTCTAGAGGTTTTCAGAAACTTGCCTCCCTTTGGCATGTGAATGTCTTCAACTGACCCGTACTTGCTTCCTCTATCGCAACGGTGATATAGGAAGAAGAAAGGATGAGAGATCAGCATGATGGACCTTGCTCCTTACATTGAAATTGGCGAAGGTTCATCATTGAGGGACCTATCTATTTTCAGAAGAAATCACTACCTCTAGAATATGTTGCTTTTATGTTTTTCAGCCTTATATTCCGTGCTTCTCGTATGCTTTTTCTTCTTGATGTACTGATCAGGCAAGTGGAACTCTTTTTTCCTCTAAACCTTGCACTAATCTAATAATGTTTGTCTTATAATCGCCATAATCAGTAATCATAGGTCAGCAGCTGCTATGTTCATCACCAATATCCCCAGCTCTGATTAACATAGTTCATCAAACCACGTCTGCTATATTCCAGAGTTGTTGTTTAGCTCCCAGACTTTCGAGTACTTTTTTTTTCTTTGAAGGGGGGTGTGGTGTGTGTTAAGACCAGAATTTGCAGCCACTAATTCACCATCCAAAGAAGGGAGTGACAAAAGTCTGTGGATCGTCATCTTCCTTGAAAAGTCATCGGACGTGGGACCACTACACAGAAACAAATGGCCACAATTTTGCTCTGCCTCTCATTTTCATGCCTCTCATCACTTCATCAGTCAGTCATTACTGTACAGCTCTCTCTCTCTCTCTCTCTCTCTCTCTCTCTCTCTCTCTCTCTCTCTCTCTCTCTCTCTCTCTCTCTGTCTGGAGGTGTTTTGTGTTGGTTTGGGTTTTGTGATTCTCTGTCTCCGTCCCAGAAAAACCCAGACTCAGCAAGAAACATGGCTTTTGCCATTTTCTCATTAAGCCTCTCTCCACACTCTCCCTCTCTCTCGTTTACAGCTCATAACCACCACCACCACCCCCACTCTCACGACAGTCCCTCTCACAGCTTCATGATTGTGACACGCCGTGTGAGCTCTGGGTGTTGGTCTCTACTTCCCTGCACATCATTCCTCTGCCAACCCCCACGGCCGCTGCCTCTCACCTATTCCCTACTCTGGTGGCGGGGGTGGCCCTGGTAACAGTGGCGGAGGCAGAAAAGGAGGCGGCAGTGGAGGAGATGGTGGCGATGGCTCTGGGTCCCACAACAGAATCGAGGCTCTTCTTGCTTTAGCTGAGGTAGCCTCCACAAACTGCATCCATCAATAAAGGCAGTAATACCATGTGTACATGTTCATGCTGAAATATTACATCAATAGTGCTAGAGATGCTAAGATTAGTGACGCTCCTGTTAGATGCTTGAATATGATCCATTTCGCTTAATCAAGAGTTACATTTGGTCATAATTCAAAATGTTAGCATAATACTTGCTGATTTGCATGTACCCTTGCGCATGCCTTAGACTACCTTATGGTGCATGTCCAAATAAAAATGTACACTCTGCTCAGTTTGATTTTCTTTGAGGAACTGCACTCCTTTAATCTTAAGACTTATTTGTCCCCTCTCGCAGTTAAATTTGAATGTACTTGTGCAATTTCAATCTATGCAATTCACATTGTATGTTACATTGATGTGATTGTGCTCAATCAGGTTTCGAGGACATTGGACAGCATCCCCAAGGACTTGGCCACAGCAATACAGGCGGGGAAGGTGCGGCAGCAGTGGTGGAGAGGTACTTGGAGCTTGAGAAGTCAGCAGTGTTTCGGTGGTTGCTTCAGTTTGGAGGATTTAGGGAGAGGCTACTTGCTGATGAACTGTTCTTGGCCAAGGTTGCAATGGAGTGTGGTGTTGGCATCTTCACCAAGGTTGCTCTCTCTGATTGTGATACTGCTTATACTGCACTCACACACATGCTTTGTTGGGTCACCCTAGACTATGACTCGATCCTCCTAAAGCGACTCCTGAGACTATTCTCAACTTAAAACTCTTTGAGGGTATCTAATGAGCCATCAAAGATTAGTGAAGTTTGAAACTTTTAAGTCTAGGAAATGTAATGGAAGAGACATTAAAAATATGAAAGGCACTGCACAAATCACTGAACAATTACTTGAAATTACAGTCTGTTCATTTTCTGTTTCCTGTTCTTTTCTTTCTTTCTTGTGGTAGAAAGTAATTTTTGGATTTCTTAATTGTGTTTCCTATTCATGGGTAGTTAACTGAAGTCTGAAACCATCACAAAGATAAAGTGGAAGTATGCAACATACAATAATGTGATCATGTACCTTTTTGCTATTTTGACAGAGTGCTGCAGAGTTGGAGCGGCGAAGAGAAAAGTTTACAAAGGAGCTGGATTTTGTTTTCGCTGATGTGGTATGGTAGTCTCTCTTGAATATTATGTGGTTATCATCTTATAATATATGAACTGTTGTTTCTAGATAACCCCATGCTTTGTTTCAATATACACTTGTCATGTTGCAAAGATTGAGTGAGTCGGATGGCATTGGTTTGATGAAAAATTTAGCTTAGCCGCTAAGTAATGGGAAAAGCGTCTGGTCCACAATGGAAAATTTGGTGTCACACCTAACTCATTTTGGTCTTCATTTAATCAAATTGCTAGATACACTTCTTAATCTCTCATTCTGGGCATCCTATAATCCTCGTTGTATTGAGCAACAGGTGATGGCCATTATAGCAGATTTTATGCTGGTCTGGCTTCCTGCCCACCGTTTCTCTTCGACACCCCTCGCTGTCAATGCTGGAGCACTTTCTACGTTCTTCTATGGCTGTCCTGATAATGCTTTTCAGGTCATTAACTTTGACATTAGATATAGCTCTTTGAACTGTCACACCCCGAAATCTATCAGAATGGGGAATGACACGGCCCGTCCTTTCACCCAAAGGACGCAGCCTCAAACCACTCAAGAGCCCCAATGACATCGCTCTCGTTCTATTGGTTGCTAAGCAAAGAACCCGAAAGGTTGGGAAAAGAGGGGTGAGCAACCACAGCTTTTCGATGAATAGTACATCTTTTCTAAGTAGATCGAGCAACCATTATGCATGTATACAAAACAATACCAAAACTTCAAGTCAAACTCAAGACATAAAATACATATCGAAGTCATACAAGAGTTGTTTCATTTCATCAAATCTTATACAATTCAAAAAAAAAAAAAATACTCATTTTAAATCATCATAAACATCAATGGTCAAGTCCATCGATCAATCTCATCAAAAGCACATGCCGATGGTCCATTCCATTGGCCAATCTCGAATTACACACATCAATGGTCTATTCCATTGATAAATCTCATATAACATCACGTCGATGGTCCATTCCATCGACCAATCTATTGCTCAATATCAAACTATGGTCACGACACAAAGCCTTGTGACAAGGCTACCAAGATTCCCCCCTTGGCAAGGTCTCCACCTACAAAAGCCGGTGGCTCGGCCAAAAGGATATCCTAAACCCGGTATGCATACCCCAAAACCCTTCAATGGGTTCACAGTCATATTGAGCATCAAATAATCATTCAATATCAGAAATCCAATCCGAATACATTTCACAAACCAAACAAATAACTATATCACAATACAGCTCATCCGCCATAAATACATTTTCAGAACGCACTTCTCAAATCATTTCCAAACTCATTTCATAAACTAGTTCGTAATGCAATACACATATGTATCCTTTCACAATATATTTCCAAAATAATTTCCAAATCATTCTCAACTATTAAAAAGTAGTAAATGCCCGATCCATACTTTTATGCAATAAATATGTTCTTTCACAACTCATACGATTACTCAAATCCTTACTACTTTCAAAATATGAGTTTATAAATTCAAAGAAGAGATAGTACCACTCACCTGAATCCCGAAATATCAAATAACCTCCCTCACCCGAACCGATGATATCGCAATCCTAACAATTAAACGAGAATCGACATCAAAACCAAGTAATACTCCCCCCTAACGCGCGACTCAAAAAGCTAAGGCTAACTAGCCAATAATCCGACACCCTCGAGCCTACGATGGCTTGCTCCAAGGAAAAGTTTAAGTTCTAAGATTCAGACCCAGAAGCTGAAATTATTCAGATCCAGAAGATTCTTCAGATGCAGACGCAGAAATTCTTCAGACTCAGACGCTGAAATTCTTCAGACTCAGACGCTGGAATTCTTCAGACTCAGAATTAATCGGATTTAAAATTCAGAACGAAACAGTAGTGGTTCGACATGGATTTTACAAAAGGAAAGCCTTGATTGTTTAACTTCTTCCACCGAACTCCGTTTTTGCGCTCTTATAGTCAAAACGAAGCTCATCTAGCATACTATGGATGTCCCAACATAGCCAACCCAAGCAACAGTCCAAAACAACAATAAAAGCCCTGGAAAGTACTGTTCACGAAATTCCAAATTATGCTCTCAACTTGAAAATTTGATTCCGAACAAACCGCAACTCCAAATCGATATCCGTCAAAATGCACAGCCCCACAACACCATAATCTTTCAGTTTCATGGATATTTAAGACTTGGCAACCCAAAAATTTAGATTACGCAGCTCAAATCCACATACCTCTCATTTCCGAGCCCTAATTTCTCATTTCCGACCCCTAATCGAAAAATTACTCCGATAGGACTAACGAGGGGTTGCAGTACTTACTAGTTGTTGCGCGTTATGTAGTCGGAACGACTCGGTGAGGACCCACGCGCACAAACCCTCATCTTCTTCTTCTTCTTCTTCTTCTTCTTCTTCTTCTTCTTCCTTCTCTCTTCCTCTCTGTCTTTCTTTCCCTTTTTCTTTCTCGGCCGTGCACCCCCTTGGCTAAATAAGCTAAAGTGCCCATTGTTCTGCTTTTTTTGACTTTTCAACTCCTTTCTTTTCTTTTTACTTTTCTCCTTCAGCCTACGTCTTTTGACCCGGTCAAAAGAGGAGGAAAATATTACATTCTACCCTCCTAAAAAAAAATTTCGTCCTCGAAATTTAACCATACCTTAACGTTCAAATAAATGAGGGTATTTATTTCTTGCTTCCTCCTCAAGCTCCCATGTGGCCTCTCTCTTAGTATGATTTTGCCATTGAATTTTCACATAAGGGATTGTGCGTCGCCGCAGCACTTGCTCCTTCTTATCCACAATGCAAAAGGCCGTTCTTCATATGTCAGGTTTTCCCTTAATCTCAAAGGAGTAAAATCCAATGTGTTCAGGATTTGGCACATATTTTCGTAATAACGATACATGGAATACATTTATGAACTCCAGATAACGCTGGTGGCAAAGCCAATTTATAAGCAACTTTACCAATCTTTTCAGTATCAAGAACGGTCCCACATATCTTGGACTTAATTTCCCGCGAGTGCCAAATCTCATATCATTCTTTATAGGTGAAACCTTTAGGAATATGTGATCTCCCACATCAAATTCTATCTTGCGCCTTTTAAGGTCTGTATAGCTTTTCTGGCGGCTTTGAACTATTTTCAGTCGCTCTCGAATCAACCTGACTTTTTCTTCTGATTGTTGTATAAACTCAGGGCCAGTCAACCTTTTCTCACTAACATCATCACAACATATAGGAGTTATGCATTTTCGACCATACAGAACTTGAAAAGGTGTCATCTTAATGCTCAAATGATAACTATTATTATAAGAGGACTCTGCCAAATGTAGATGTTCATCCCAATAACCACCAAAGTTAATGACGTAGGATCTCAACATGTCCTCTTGCGTCTAGATCATTCTCTCTAACTGTTCATTTATATCGAGAGTGAAAAGTTGTACCGAAATTGGGTTTAGTACTCAATGCTTCTTAGAAATTCTTCCAAAATTAAACACGAATCTGGATTCCTATCAAAATCGACACTTACCAAAACTCCATGAAGCCTCACTATCTCATTGACATATCACCTTGTCAAAATTTCCGGTCAAAGGCCAAATTGATATGAGAAAAAGTGCGCGAATTTGGTCGATCGATCAACAATCACTCATGTAGCATTCAAGTCCAATTTGCTCATATCCTCGAGAATCGACTTCCAAGTAACGAGTAAAGTTGTAACTTCCAGAAGGCTTACGAGGCACTTGCTACTACGTTTGCCTTGCTTGTATTAATGGACAAACAAATCAAAATCTTTTAGAAGCTCCAACCATCTCCTCTGCCTCATGTTCAATTCTACTTGAGTAAAAATATACTTTAAGCTCTTGTGGTCCATAAAGACTTCGCGTTTTTCTTCATATAAGTAATACCGCCATGTGATTTCAACTATCTACAAGCATAAGCCCAACTTTACCATTTGCATCACCAAAATTCTGAAATTTTATTTTCCGTCTACTACTACTAAACAATTTCTAATTTCACATCTATTGCTTAATCTTCCCACTTCGCATTATTATCCTCAAATAAATCCACCGAAAATTATTACTTACAATTTGTCATGCCTAAAAGATCACGCTACCCAATAGTCTAGCATCCAAACACCTCTTCTTCTTTTTATCAATTCCTACATAGTCTCTAATATCTCCAAAGTATCATCAATTAATAAAATACCATCACGACAATTTTCTCCAATACCATAAAGTTCATTATCATTCGCCATCACTTGAAGTATAATCCGCAAAATACCCAATAATCAAACATATCACAACCTGAATTTTCACACATTGCTGATTCTCCTTTCAACATTTTGTTTACTTCTATTATGTACATAGTCCAAGAATATCACATCATCCACTTGAAGATTTGTGCAAATCAATTCTTATTTATTGCACAAAAACTTTTGAATACTTTTCTTGTCATTACTAACACCTTGAGAAGAGATTATAGTAACACCCTCCACGCCAACCTTTCTCCATGGCCTTAGCAATCAATCCACCAATTTCTCTCTCACTATAAGTCGATATTGTTCCAACCCATGCAATCTCCTCTTATGTTTGTGCTCTGCTTTCTCAATTTGCTACCATTACACCAACCACTGGTGAGGCCGTATCTCAGGTCTATTACATTTATCCAGCTACAATTGACTTGCATCACTCAGTGAATATTGATCGTATGAGAATTGTAGCACAGGTGGATCATTGGTTGCATTTGCAATCTGTTTTACAAGGCTAGGACTTGTCCTTGAACGCTAACACCCTTATCACAGTACCACTGTCCTTTGTTACCTTGAGAGCATCAAAGCTTTCCTCAGTCACCACATTATGACTCCTCAATCCCAAAGTGACCTTCATATCAGATTCAAGGTCTTCTACACCCTTAAACATCACAAAACAAGCCTCGATTCCAAATTTAAAATCTTTTATAGTATAATTCCTTGTCCAACTTGCTCTGCTTCTTGCGAGTTAGGATTTAGATCATAATAGCCCTCTTTATCTCCTCGTCAAAACTGCTCCTAAAATCTTAGTATATATTCTCGGTATCAAAGGTGTCACGCCCGAACCCCATCGAGCCCGCGACATCCCACCTCCGGTCGAATAGAGTGCAACGTCCCAGGAATAACGTCGCCGACCAAACGATCCATCAGAGTTAAATCGCGGCGGAAACAATCAAAAATCCCGGACATTAAAATTGGAGAACACCAGGAAGGAACAAATCGTCAAACCACCAAGCATATATTACACTTCCAAATATTTACATCATTCGTCAATACAAATCACAAAATAATTTATAAGCACACCGAACTATAAACTCCAAACCACCAAAATATCAAGATCAGCTCTCTAGGTCAGCACTATCCAAAAATGGGGCGCATCCTCCTCCCGAACTATCCCCACGCCCCTCAAGGCGTCCACTTTGACTCACTATCCTCGGCATCACCACCTGAATCCTCCGCAACTGTTTGCTCACCTGACGACTCCGAGTCAACCTCAATCTCGACATTCAGGAAGGGGCTCTGAAATGGTTTGGTTGAAACAACCATGAGATCACATCTCAATAAGACACAACCTAAGCCCCACCTAGGCTATCACGTAATTCCAGACACATCCAAATGCGCAACCAAACAACCGCACAACCCGCAATCAAACATTCACACATACCTAGAATCTCTATACACGTACCATGCACGTTAGCCCACAATCCCAACATACAATTCTTGCACACATGCCATCACACACATTCCATATATCAATACACACGCCAATCATACCACAGCAATACATCACAGCCGCGTGCGTGCCTCGATTATAAAGCAAAACCCACTTGGGCACGTCCCATACCATGCCTAGTAGATTTTACCCCATAATCGCAAGACTGCATCACGCGATACAAACACACTCGCACACTAACTCACACCATGCATTACTTTCACAATCCTCACATATCAAGCCAAATCCCGCTCGTTCTCAACCTTTCCACCACTACCGCGCCCGCGTAAAACGCATCAGGCCAACGGTCTTCTGACCTCGTCAGGCATCGTCACCCCGTCGGGCCGGGCATCGTCACCTCGTCAGGGACGGCATCGTCCCCGCACGTAAAGACGCCGCGCCTCAGGGCCGGAATCACACACTTTCCTTCTACTGCGCCCGCGTAAAACGCATCAGGCCAACGGTCTTCTGACCACGTCAGGCATCGTCACCCCGTCGGGCCGGGCATCGTCACCTCGTCAGGGACGGCATCGTCCCGCGTAAACGTACACGCCTCAGGACGGACCTTACCCCGCGTAAACGAACACGCCTCAGGGTATCACTTTTCCCATCAATCCTACATTCCCGTACCTTCGTTCCACACTCTCCACACGTATCATGTGGCCACACAAACACACGGTCAAACAAATTCACTTCACACACATTTCCCATTTACTCACCCTCATCACACAAACACCACACGAACACCCATGCTTAGCACGCAAACTCAATGCACAATTACACTGCCACACCTCACAGCCACACAATCACACATACGAGCTCATTCAAGTATGAAACTACCCGTCAAAATGCCACAATAACACCGAATAATTTTCGAGAGAGAAAAACCGAGAATATGTAAAATCGGGCTAAACTGGGCAGTTTACACAGTGACCGAAATCCAAACAAAATAAATAGTAAACGAACTCCAAAAATTCTAAATTTTGGATATGTCATAAAAAACATCTTGATAAACATTTCTTATGAAGAACACGAAATCCGGTTCAATCTGCAACCATGCCATTTTGTCCCTTGAAATCAGATCAAAATCAGTTCGCTCAAACAGACCGTTTTGTCCTCAAAATACATTTATTTCAACACCCAAATCACCCTGAAAAGCTTTGAAATTTTTATATGTTATAGCCACGAGTGTCCCCAACAACTTTTGTGAAGGAAGTATTTTGAAAATAGGCCTAGAAAAATTTATAAAAATTCGAACAGACCCGAAGGTCGGATGAACAGTAAATCGGGCAGACCCATTTCGGTCCAAAGATGGACTTCGAATGGCCTCAAATGATTTCCAAAAATTCCCAAATTAAATTATGTTATGCATCAAGATGTTAGGAACAACTTTTATGAAGAAACATTTCTCAAATTCGGCCCACAAAATTCTCTACAAAAATAGCAAATCAGGCGGGTACAGTAACCGCGAATTTGCGATTCACCCCGAACCTCACGAATTTAAACCCGAACCAATTTCTACCGAATTCTAACCGCCAAAACTCAATTCCCGACGTCTAATCCAACCCGCAACAACCACTAAAAGCCATACTTAGCCACAAATAACCATGATCAACCACAAAAACCCATTATCGACACCTTAATCAACCTCTAAATCCCCTAAACCACATTCGAACGAGTCGGAAAATACCCGACGTCCTAAATAGGGATTAGATCGCGACTTACCAAACTCTAGACTAACTCGGCTAGAGCGGCAAGGAGGATCGGCTGATCGGCATCTCACGGCGGCACACGGCGGTGGCGACTTGCTCGGCGATGATCGGCGATCCAAGGCCGAGAAAGATGAGAGGTTTTTGGTGAGGGGAGAGGAGAGAGTTCTGTTGGTGGGGGGGGCTGCGTGAGAAGAGAAGAATGAGGGAGAGAGAAATTTTTGGTCTTAAAGGGGGGTTTGACCATTTTTTCTAAATTCCCATATTGCCCCTCATTCACTTGGTCAATATTCTCCCAAACCAAAATATCTAAGGGCATTTTGGTCTTTCAATTGGCTGATATTTATCCACAAATAAATCCCCAAATTTAATTTCCAAAATCCCCAAAATTCGGAATACCCAATAATAGGCCTAGGGGCAAAGTCGTAACTTTCGGTCCGGGCGAATTTCCATTTTTCGACCATACCAACCCCAAATATCATTGGCCACACTAAAATGACGTCATTCTCATAAAAATAGTCGCATGACGACCCGAAAAATCGACATCAAGTCCGGATCCAATTTCGCGATCAAAATCGCCCAATCTCAATTTTAGGGTCTCTCACTAACGGGCGGCTGTTTAGGGATTACGCGTATCGACCTAGGGTTATTCGAGTCATGGCGACCTCGATCGTCACCGAAGGTCGACTCATGATCGAGTTCTTAGGTCCACGTACATTTCCCTAGGTAGCCATTCCCTAAAGGTTAGTATCCCGAGAATGATCAGTTCCGGGCGAGACTTACTAAAATGAAATGAGAAATAACATCTATTTCATTGATTCAGGAAATAGGTCGAAATTCAGGATGTTACAACTCTTCCCCCCTTAAAAAAATTTCGTCCTCGAAATTTACAACTTAACCAATTCCTCAAACAAATAGGGGTATTGACGTCGCATGGCCTCTTCACTTTCCCAGGTCGTACTTTTTGTCCTGTGATATTCCCACACAATCTTAAGCATCGGGATCGTTTTGCTCCTCAAAACTCGTCTTTCCGATCCTCGGCAAGGGATGCTTACCCATTACTGCCCTCTGTATAACTAGCCAGTCCATACCCACTATTACATCCAAATCCTATATCTCTAGAACTACTAATCAGTTCTTTCCTTCTCATTACCAGTTACAATCTTGCAATCTGGGTACCCCAACAAAACTAAAATCTTGTCAATCAAGGAAGCCATAACATGCCACAATTATAACATATAATATTCCAACTTGGACAGAGATGTGTCCCATGTCTTCTACCACACAACTAGCATACAGCATCCTGATAACGATTCGACTTTCCAATATCCCTTCTAACGGAAGGAACAAATGCTAATTCTCCGTCATCGGTCTCTTCCCAAGATTCCGATGGTCTCTCGGCGAAACGTATCTCGACCCAGAAGCAATATCTCTATCTGCTAAATCCCACTTTATTGCTTGAGCCCGATCATAGATCTCGTTATAGTCTCTCAAATTCAGCGAAATCATCTGCCTACGGAGGTTTGGTTTCAAACCACCTCGGAACCTCCGAGCTCTATCCCATGGATCCTTCACCATCCTAGGGGCAAACTTAGATAACTCCGTGAACTTAGCCTCATCTTGGTCCACTGTCCTTTGCCCCTGGCAAAGCCTCATAAACTACACCAACTCCTATTCCTTGGCATTCTCAGAAAAATACTTATTATTGAAAGTCTCCATAAACATCGCCCAAGTCTGGGCTGTACCAGCTGGGAATACTCTTCTTCTGGTGACTTTCCACCAATCACTCGCATTTCCCTAAAGCTGATACACCGCCAACGTCACTTTCTTCTCATCCATACATCCTAATACATCAAAAGCCTTTTTCAACTCCTCCACCCAAAGTGACGCAGCCACCAAATCACCTCCACCATCAAACTTAGGGGCTTTAACTTTAAACTGTTCAACCGGTGATACATTAGTCGATTCGCATTTACATGCCCCTGATTTCCATTGTTGCCATTTAGGGCAATAGCCACTGCGGCCTCAACTACTTGGGCGATAATGGCATCTCGTTCCTGAGTCTGCCTGCCCATTCAAACTCTAACCTCCTCGAGCGCCCTTATAACTCCATCCATTCGAGGACCCGCTACAGCCCTAACATCAACTCTGGGATCTACTGCAGCTCTAGCGTCAACTCTAAGGTTTTCTACAGGTCTAGCCTCAACTCCGGGGTTCTCTGTAGTCCTAGCATCAATTCCAAGATCCTCTATTGCTCTGACTCGAGCACCACCTCGACCTCTGGCTCTTCTGCCTATACCCTTTCAAGCACCTCTTCCCTGGCTGCTCATCGTCCCAGCTTTCTATCACTCTCCTATCTGCTATAATTCCATCCAGGAATTAAAGACTTAGGCCAACTAACCTAGTCTAATCCTAGGCAGTGAGTTGACACAGTAATCCGCTTAGCAGGCAATCAATCACACAGCACCAAACCACATCAAAAGGATTCGTGCACTTACCTCGAGATCGGGCCTTTTGCATTCCAATAAAACACCAAATTCACTCAACAGTCACAACAGTCTGGAAATACATGTAGCCCTATACACACTATGGTTCACTAAGATCTCCCTAACTAACTATAGCTATCCTGGGTCTCCACTCCTTATCACTCCAAGTTTCGATCAACTTAAATCGAGCTGTCCTTGCTCTGATACCAATTCAACAGGGGATGTCACGCCCCGAACCCCATCGAGCCCGCGACATCCCACCTCCGGTCGAATAGAGTGCAACGTCCCAGGAATAACGTCGCCGACCAAACGATCCATCAGAGTTAAATCGCGG
Source organism: Syzygium grande (assembly GCA_024733475.1). Classification (NCBI taxonomy): domain Eukaryota; kingdom Viridiplantae; phylum Streptophyta; class Magnoliopsida; order Myrtales; family Myrtaceae; genus Syzygium; species Syzygium grande. The sequence goes on from JAMXDD010000031.1 coordinate 124,397, forward strand.
CGGAAACAATCAAAAATTCCCGGACATTAAAATTGGAGAACACCGGGGAAGGAACAAATCGTCAAACCACCAAGCATATATTACACTTCCAAATATTTACATCATTCGCCAATACAAATCACAAAATAATTTATAAGCATACCAAACTATAAACTCCAAACCACCAAAATATCAAGATCAGCTCTCTAGGTCAAGACTATCCAAAAATGGGGCGATCCTCCTCCCGAACTATCCCCCACGCCCTCTCGAAGGCGTCCACTCTGACTCACTATCCTCGGCATCACCACCTGAATCCTCCCAACTGTTTGCTCACCGGCGACTCGAGTCAACCTCAATCTCGACATTCAAAGGGCTACGAAATGGTTTGGTTGAAACAACCATGAGATCACATCTCAATAAGACACAACCTAAGCCCCACCTAGGCTATCACGTAATTCCAGACACATCCAAATGCGCAACCAAACAACCGCACAACCCACAATCAAACATTCACACATACCTAGACTCTCTGCACACGTACCATGCACGTTAGCCCACAATCCCAACATACAATTCTTGCACACATGCCATCACACACATTCCATATATCAATACACACGCCAATCATACCACAGCAATACATCACAGCCGCGCGCGTGCCTCGATTATAAAGCAAAACCCACTTGGGCACGTCCCATACCATGCCTAGTAGATTTTACCCCATAATCGCGCACTGCATCACGCGATACAAACACACTCGCACACTAACTCACACCATGCATTACTTTCACAATCCTCACATATCAAGCCAAATCCCGCTCGTTCTCAACCTTTCCACCACTACCGCGCCCGCGTAAAACGCATCAGGCCAACGGTCTTCTGACCTCGTCAGGCATCGTCACCCCGTCGGGCCGGGCATCGTCACCTCGTCGGGGGGCATGCGTCCCGTAAAACGAACACGCCTCGGGACGGAATCCCTCACACACTTTCCTTTTACTGCGCCGCGTAAAGCGCATCAGGCCAACAGTCTTGACCACGCCGGGACACCTCACCCGTCGGGCGGGCATCGTCACCTCGTCAGGGCGGCATCGTCCGCGTAAGCGTACACGCCTCAGACGGACCTTACCCGCGTGGCGAACACGCCTCGGGTATCACTTTTCCCATCAATCCTACATTCCCGTACCTTCGTTCCACAATCTCCACACGTACCATGTCACCACACAAACACACTGCCAAACATACACATCTTCACACACATTTCCCATTTACACAACCTCATCACACAAAACACCACACAAACACCCATGCTTAGCACGCAAACTCAATGCACAATTACACTGCCACACCTCACAGCCACACAATCACACATACGAGCTCATTCAAGTATGAAACTACCCGTCAAAATGCCACAATAACACCGAATAATTTTCGAGAGAGAAAAACCGAGAATATGTAAAATCGGGCTAAACTGGGCAGTTTACACAGTGACCGAAATCCAAACAAAATAAATAGTAAACGAACTCCAAAAATTCTAAATTTTGGATATGTCATAAAAACATCTTGATAAACATTTCTTATGAAGAACACGAAATCCGGTTCAATCTGCAACCATGCCATTTTGTCCCTTGAAATCAGATCAAAATCAGTTCGCTCAAACAGACCGTTTTGTCCTCAAAATACATTTATTTCAACACCCAAATCACCCTGAAAAGCTTTGAAATTTTTATATGTTATAGCCACGAGTGTCCCCAACAACTTTTGTGAAGGAAGTATTTTGAAAATAGACCTGGAAAAATTTATAAAAATTCGAACAGACCCGAAGGTCGGATGAACAGTAAATCGGGCAGACCCATTTCGGTCCAAAGATGGACTTCGAATGGCCTCAAATGATTTCAAAAATTCCCAAATTAAATTATGTTATACCTCAAGATGTTAGGAACAACTTTCATGAAGAAACCTTTCTCAAATTCAGCCCACAAAATTCTCTACAAAAAAAAGCAAATCAGGCGGGTACAGAAACCGCGAATTTGCGATTCACCCCGAACCTCACGAATTTAAACCCGAACCAATTTCTACCGAATTCTAACCGCCAAAACTCAATTCCCGACGTCTAATCCAACCCGCAACAACCACTAAAAGCCATACTTAGCCACAAATAACCATGATCAACCACAAAAACCCATTATCGACACCTTAATCAACCTCTAAATCCCCTAAACCACATTCGAACGAGTCGGAAAATACCCGACGTCCTAAATAGGGATTAGATCGCGACTTACCCGAACTCTAGACTAACTCGGCTAGAGCGGCAAGGAGGATCGGCTGATCGGCATCTCACGGCGGCACACGGCGGTGGCGACTTGCTCCGGCGATGATCGGCGATCCAAGGCCGAGAAGAGAGGAGAGGATTTTTGGTGAGGGAGGGAGAGGGAGAGAGTTCTGTTGGTGGGGGGGGGGGCTGCGTGAGAAGAGAAGAATGAGGGAGAGAGAGAAATTTTTGGTCTTAAAGGGGGTTTGACCATTTTTTTCTAAATTCCCATATTGCCCCTCATTCACTTGGTCAATATTCTCCCAAACCAAAATATCTAAGGGCATTTTGGTCTTTCAATTGGCTGATATTTATCCACAAATAAATCCCCAAATTTAATTTCCAAAATCCCCAAAATTCGGAATACCCAATAATAGGCCTAGGGGCAAAGTCGTAACTTTCCAGTCCCGGGCCGAATTTCCATTTTTCGACCATACCAACCCCAAATATCATTGGCCACACTAAAATGACGTCATTCTCATAAAAATAGTCGCGCACGACCCCGAAAATCGACATCCAAGTCCGGATCCAATTTCGCGATCAAAATCGCCCAATCTCAATTTTAGGGTCTCTCACTAACGGGCGGCTGTTTAGGGATTACGCGTATCGACCTAGGGTTATTCGAGTCATGGCGACCTCGATCGTCACCGAAGGTCGACTCATGATCGAGTTCTTAGGTCCACGTACATTTCCCTAGGTAGCCATTCCCTAAAGGTTAGTATCCCGAGAATGATCAGTTCCGGGCGAGACTTACTAAAATGAAATGAGAAATAACATCTATTTCATTGATTCCGGAAATAGGTCGAAATTCAGGATGTTACAAAAGGCAATAATTCGCTTGCTTTTTGTTATCCCTTACAAGACAAGGCATGCTTCTAGTGCTTTCTCTGAATTGTTCTCTCGCCAATTCCAACAATGGCATTCGTAATCAAGGTCAAGAAAATCACAAGGAGTTTCACAACTGCAGTTATTTGTATCTATCCACCTTCCTCACCATCCAACCAAGCCAAAATGAAAGACACAACGGCAGCAACTAGTAAACTCCCAACTAGGTTTCCTTTGAATTGATCTAAAATCAGTATAAAAATCGACACACCCCCGTGCTTCTCCAACTCTTTAAGCCCTTAAATATGTTGCCTCTTTTCTACTTCTTAATTCAAAGACTGAAGCACTCACCTCTTGTTACCATTTTACTGAAAATCGCAACTGAAATTGATAGCCTCCACTAGTTCCACAAAATTCTTTAAAGTAAGATCATAACTTGCTATTTAGAAGTTCACAAGCTGATCGCACTTATTTACCATAAGTAAATCTCCGTCTCAAATGTCAATTCAAGCTTATAACTTCTAAGATCAATTCTTATCATACCAAATATCGACCCGCATCGGGACTTCCAATATAAATTCTCCTTTTCTAACCAAGAAATAATAATCAGAAATAATAATCTATCTCAACCAGTCACGATGTAATTCTCAAAATCCCAACTTACTATCTAGAGATCACAACTTATCAGAACAATGATCATGATTTATCACTTCCATAACATTAGTAGAGCGATTCTCTTGACTAACTGCTTCAAATCCTCAAGTGCTATTTGTCTTTCTGTAGGCTCTTCTAGTACATCAATATGTCTTTGATGAACACCGCTATAGATCTATTTGTACACTCTATGAATACTCAGTTCATCAAAAACATGAAAGCAAAAGGCACAATCATTAATCCAAGACCCATGATCAGAAATTCTTAATGGCCATATCTCGTTCTGAAAACAATTCTAAGCACATTGTCTCCTTCTCTTTTTCAAGTTCAGAAAGTGTCATGCAATGCGGTGTCTTAAAGAAACTGATGCACCCAATATCCATTCGATATCAGCACATAAACTCGGTAGATTCTCAAGAAACACATCTGATAACAACAATACTTTCCAACTTCACAACATTCTTTCTTATGTCTTTCATATCGGCCAGGTAATCACATCAGTATCATAATGTGAGGATAACCAATCAATCACCTGAAATAATATCAAAATCATGTATATTCAACTCCACCAGATTTCCATGCAACTCTTTATCATTCATTCGAAATACACTTCTTAGACACATGATTCGCAACTAAGAAATCACTACTTTACAGAGTGAAGTATGCTTCTCTGAATCAGAACCAACGGTCACCTAGACCTTAAAAGAAACATACACCCTAACGCACTACCTCACAACGTCCCATAGACTCTGTACCCCAAATATCATATCCTAAGCTCTGATACCAACAAATGTCACACCCCGAAACCTACCATAATGGGGAATGACACGGCCGTCCTTTCACCCAAAGGACGCAGCCTCAAACCACCCAAGAGCCCCAATGACATCGCTCTCGTTCTATTGGTTGCTAAGCAAAGAACCTGAAAGGTTGGGAAAAGAGGGGGTGAGCAACCACAGCTCAGTGAATAGTACATCTCTTCTAAGTAGATTGAGCAACCATTATGCATGTATACAAAACAATACCAAAACTTCAGAAGTCAAACTCAAGACATAAAATACATATCGAGTCATACAAGAGTTGTTTCATTTCATCAAATCTTATACAATTCAAAAAAAAAAAAAATACTCATTTTAAATCATCATAAACATCAATGGTCAAGTCCATTGATCAATCTCATCAAAAGCACATGCCGATGGTCCATTCCATTGGTCAATCTCAAATTACACATCAATGGTCTATTCCATTGATAAATCTCATATAACATCACGTCGATGGTCCATTCCATCGACCAATCTATTGCTCAATATCAAACTATGGTCACGACACAAAGCCTTGTGACAAGGCTACCAAGATTCCCCCCTTGGCAAGGTCTCCACCTACAAAGCCGGTGGCTCGGCCCAGAAGGATATCCTAAACCCGGTATGCATACCCCAAAACCCCTCAATGGGTTCACAGTCATATTGAGCATCAAACAATCATTCAATATCAGAAATCCAATCCAGAATACATTTCACAAACCAAACAAATAACTATATCACAATACAGCTCATCCGCCATAAATACATTTCGTAACGCACTTCTCAAATCATTTCCAAACTCATTTCATAAACTAGTTCGTAATGCAATACACATATGTATCCTTTCACAATATATTTCCAAAACAATTTCCAAATCATTCTCAACTATTAAAAAGTAGTAAATGCCCGATCCATACTTTTATGCAATAAATATGTTCTTTCACAACTCGTACGATTACTCAAATCCTTACTACTTTCAAAATATGAGTTTATAAATTCAAAGAAGAGATAGTACCACTCACCTGGAATCCCGAAATATCAAATAACCTCCCTCACCCGAACCGATGATATCGCAATCCTAACAATTAAACGAGAATCGACATCAAAACCAAGTAATATTTCCCCTAACGCGCGACTCGAAAAGCTAAGGCTAACTAGCCAATAATCCGACACCCTCGAGCCTACGATGGCTTGCTCCAAGGAAAAGTTTAAGTTCTAAGATTCAGACCCAGAAGCTGAAATTATTCAGATCCAGAAGATTCTTCAGATGCAGACGCAGAAATTCTTCGCGACTTTAATTAACCAGACGCAAAATTCAGAACATAACAAGTAGTGGTTCTGACATGGATTTTACAAAAAGGAAAGCCTTGATTGTTTAACTTCTTCCACCGAACTCCGTTTTGCGCGCTCTTATAGTCAAAACGAAGCTCATCTAGCATACTATGGATGTCCCAACATAGCCAACCCAAGCAACAGTCCAAAACAACAATAAAAGCCCTGGAAAGTACTGTTCACGAAATTCCAGATTATGCTCTCAACTTGAAAATTTGATTCCGAACAAACCGCAACTCCAAATCGATATCCGTCAAAACGCACAGCCCCACAACACCATAATCTTTCAGTTTTATGGATATTTAAGACTTGGCAACCCAAAAATTTAGATTACGCAGCTCAAATCCACATACCTCTCATTTCCGAGCCCTAATTTCTCATTTCCGAGCCCTAATCGAAAAATTACTCCGATAGGACTAACGAGGGTTGCGAGTACTTACTAGTTGTTGCGCTATGTAGTCGGAACGACTCGGCGAGAACCCACGCGCACAAACCCTCATCTTCTTCTTCTTCTTCTTCTTCTTCTTCTTCTTCTTCCTTCTCTCTTCCTCTCTGTCTTTTTTTCCCTTTTTCTTTTCGGCTGTGCACCCCTTGGCTAAATATGCTAAAGTGCCCACTGTTCTGCTTTTTGACTTTTCAACTCCTTTCTTTTCTTTTTTACTTTTCTCCTTCAACCTAAGTCTTTTGACCCGGTCAAAAGAGGAGGCAAATATTACATGAACTACGATGGACGGTGTATAACAATTCATTTACTTTGACAATCTACACACAGGTCACTCGGCTGGTAACTCTTGCTCATTGTTGCAGAGAATAGGTGCAATTCTGGTATGTGTGTGCACTTAGTTCAATTTGACAAAATGGTTTCACTACAGATCAGGGCTTATAATGGTTTGTTCTGTAGTACAGCGAATGGGGCCAAGCTTTTTCGTAGTCGGGACTGGTGCATCTTTGGTATGATACTTTGAATCAGCAGTGCTTCAAATTTTGGCAGCTATCATTGCATCAGAGTCTCCTCTGTTTATGTCGTTCTCTTATATGTATAGTTAATGCTTGTTCTGAGTCGTTTATGGTTGTTACGAGCCCCTCACTCACTTAAGGGATAGAAGAATGTTTTCCTGAGATTTTTCTGCATATTTCATTATAGTTGCTTGCCATAGCAATAACAAGGCCCTGGCCGGAAGTTTACATGAACAGAACCTCTTAGAAGGTCGAACCTTTTGGTTTGGGTCCTTCAGACTTTAGATCGAAGGAATTTCTTAGTAATCTTTGTGGGCTTCCTCTGGGTGTTGAACTCAAGGAAGAAATGCTGTTGAAGCTTGTTACTCTTAATGTCCCTGTATAGCCAAATAGAAACAGTATTTTGGATGTAACATTGTTACTGTCTTCTTTGGGCACAATCCTGAAAATTTTGCTTCAGATTGGTACAGGTTTGACAAATGTGTTGATAAATACAAGAAAGCTTTTTGATAAAACCTTTGCGGTTGAGGCAGAGGATGTGCCTGTCCTCTCCACCAGCGTTGCATACGGAGTATTCATGGCAGTTTCTAGCAATTTAAGGTTTGTGGCTGCGTGTTACCTGCTTTTCATAGCCTATTCTTATATCTGAATAGTTGTTTTGAAATTTACAGTTTGCAAGGGACTGATGTAGACGCAGATAGTTCTCTAATCTGGTCTGCATGCACTCTAACTTTACCAATTAGCTAGAAGGATAGTCTTAGTTTAGAGAACACTTTTGTCATTCACTCTCCTTTTTATTATTGTATCTGTGTGTGTGGCCGTGTATATATCTCATAAGATAACCTGCTATTTATTTTGGTGAACAGATATCAGGTCCTGGCTGGAGTTATAGAACAGAGAATCCTAGAGCCCTTGCTGCGCCAGCACAAGAACATTCTCAGTGCGTTATGCTTTGCTGTTCGAACTGGCAATACATTCTTGGGTTCATTGATGTAAGACTTTCCATGCCGTCTGTCATTTCAATAACACAAATTTCTCTAATGCTCTAAGAAGCACAACATGTTTGTTCTCTCTCTTGTAACAGGTGGGTGGATTATGTGCGATGGATAGGAATTCAAAAGATTCGAGAATAATACATTGTTAGACATTCAGCTTCCATTTCACCAGCAAATTGTAATTCTGGAATATGCATATGTAAGATTGCCTGTGCAAGAATAAACCTATCAGAGTATGACGCATTCATGAGAACTTGAGAAAAAAAATATATTGGGATGTGGTTTTATTTGTGCTCCGGTTGCCTTTGTTTATAATATAAGTGACCGCACAAAGAGTTAATAGTTCCGCCAATGAACCAGAATCTGATGTATCATTTATTTTTGGCTAAAGTCGGCAAGCTATGTTTCAGGAATTCATGCAAGGGAATGGAGTTAGATCTATATTAAGACATGAGTTTGTAACATGTTTAAATTAGGTCTCCATGGCTGGCCCAAAAAAAAGGTCATGACGGGAAGTCATATGATTATGTAAACGGTATAGATACACATAGTGCCTATATGTTTCTTCACGTACTTTTCACTATTTAGATATACCGATAGCTAACATATACTCCACTGGTTTTGCACAGTACCGGTGTTAATTTCTTTCTCTTAAGAATTTTAGTGAGCTAGCAGATCATATCAAGTTCTACTTCAACACATGCAGAATCAAACGCAATTCTGTACCCAATTTTCCTTATCCTTGTTTCACATTATTAATACTTTGCACTATGAGTGGACATATGAAGTTATAACTAGATATGAACTAGATATGAGATCATACAATCGTGATTTGCACGACTAAGAAGTATCTTCATTCATCTCAACAATTGCCTTGCTGTCATGATTTCAGTTGACATTCTTGGGATGTCTCAGTGCACAATTGTAGTACTTCCCCAGAGCCCAAAAAGGAAAGTTGTTCCTGTAAGTAGCATGTGTTATCATACAGTTCCTGTTAAAAACTCCCTCAAACTCCGGCAAGAAAACAATTAATTATGACCAGAGGACATGGTTCAATCAATACTCATGAGAAATGGCATGATAAGTTCTATGGCACTTACAGACACACATATGAATCCTTGTTATTTACTAACAGTTGGTAAGTGTGAAGATGATTCAAGTCAATTATGTGACACTCAAACGTTAGCGCCCAAGAGTCTTATCAAATATATTTGGCGAGTAATATAGGCGAGTTATAGCACTGCATGCGTCTGCTGCACCTCCAGTATTCAACATTCATGTTGTGGGAAATCACCATTTTCCATCTGCGCATTGGTCAAATCTTTTGCTGCACGATGCAAAGGGGTAGGATCTCTCACAGCCTAATCAATCATTCAGGACCATGAGAAGAGAATTACTAGCGTCTATGCATCTCAAGGACAAGCTCACGTCTATGTACCTGTCCAAATTCAATAAGAGCCAACATAGCCCAACGAGTATTCATCAAGTGCTCTCTGTTTCCTTCAAAGTTTGTATATCTCTGTTACCAGATGGAAACACAAATACCGTAAAAAATTAGTTGGAGAGCACCTTATCATCTACATTACAAAGTTCTTCGTAGACAGTCTTATGGCAATTATTACGTGTAGTTGGCATGTCGTCAAATTTCAAAATTGAAATACATTACAATCTGCATTCCAATTCAAGATGTCTTCACGGACTGAACGTAAAGACCTTGGATAAAGAAAGGAGAAAGTTTCAAATTTGATCTCTTGTAAGGTAACTCTCTCCCCAACCACTAGAATCGAGTTGTTTGGACAGTAGGAAATGCCATGCTCTTGTGATGCTCTCGCTACTCTGATATGTTCTACCTCCAGCAACCAATCCATTTATCCCAAACCATGTTTCCATAGGTGTAACAGACTCCCCATATAAGGAAATGACTCCAGACAGACCCTAGATAATATAATTTGCCCACAGATTGAAGGTGAATTAAACTTTCAAAATCAATAGATGACAACGTGGGACATTTTATTATCCAAATTTGGCCTTTGCTAAGATTATTATGACTAAAAAAAAGTGATAACCATCTTGAGGGAGGAAACTGACCAAGAACCATCAGGTAGCTATATCTTTTCAATGTATTTGTTGCGGAAGCCAAGCGATCGAACAATAAAATTGACAGAATAAGAAAATAGATTTATGTGATTCGGTCGTAGTGACTTACGCCCACGGGGAGAGCAGCACGGAATTCCACTATAGATCAAGCGATACAACGGAGATTACAACCACACTCGAGTCACTCAAAGACTCTTTAAGTGTTTTCCAAGCCCCAATCACACCTAATAACTCACGCAGTGTTTAGCCTCACTATTCCTCACGAAATAATCTTTCAATTACACGAAGGAATCATACTCAAATCTTAATACAAGATTTACGCTTGAACGCTAATTCTTCTTGGATGTAATTCACGAGCGAAAATCCACGAAAAACACTCACTGCCAAAGCACTCACGAATCGCGGCACTTCCTTCTTCGTGCACAACGGCACACCAAGCACTTTCGCATTAGGCGCTTCAAGACTTCTCTTCACTGAAAGCATCCCCTGACCATGAACATATATATCAGGAAGTCCCATGTTGGTCAACAAAAGAAGTCCACGCGGATTAGGATCAAGAAACAAATCCAGCCATGCTTTTCTTTTCCTTTTATTTTATTTCTTCTTTCCACTTCTGGCCGTGAATTCCACAAGAATTAGGAAAGTATAATATTCTTTCTTTCTTCTAACACATTAACCGAGTCATTGTCTAAATTAAAGTCCACTTGGACTTTCCAATTTGAGAACAAGGACTCCAACGTGCATTCCAATCTGAATTTCAAATATTTTCATTTTTGCTCGATTTCGGATGTCCACAAAATATCGATTCAGAATATTCAGATTTTCGTTTTAGGCTCAAACTCAAGACATATTTTAACAATCTCCATCTTGGCTCGACATTTGAGTCAAGTCACAATCGCTTTGATAGAATCCGAATTTCGCTACTACTCTTCCATAGCCCCAATGGGCTTAACCGACACAGACATCTTTCAAATCCAAGCTTTACTTGAACTTCACCATAACTGTGGGCCTCATTAGAATATCAACTCCACATGCACCTTTAACTGCTCCACAAGGATTTTCTGACACAACCTCCTCAATCATAGATAAAGCAAAATCATTATTGCATCCATATCTATTGCAAGATTGAATATGCACCTTGTCAATTTCAACAGTTACAGCAGCAACTATTGACTCAATAGGCTCCACCTCGCTACAAGTACCATCCGTGTTGATTACTTCGTTAATACCTGCTACCTTAGGAGTTTCTAATTTCAACTCCACCTCAAGCTGAATACCGTCCAGATCCATATGAACACTGCTACTAACACTCCTAGCCAGAAGTATTGAAGACTCGTCAAATGTAACGTTTCTACTGATAACAGGTGAATTTAATTTCGGGCACCACAATTTATAGCCCCGCTCACCTTGTGCAAAACCTAGGAACATGCACTTCATTGTCCTTCCATCGAGCTTACCATCACTAATTTGAACATAACATGGACAACCAAATATTCTAAGAACAGAATAATCAGCAACATTACCTGACCACACTTATTCGGGAGTCTAACATTCAATTGCAGTTGATGGGGATCTATTTTTCAGGTAGCTTCGCCGTACTAAGCGCATCCGCCGGGAATCTCCTAGCCATACCAGCACTAGAGAGCATTTTATGAGTCGTCTTTAGTAATGTTTTGCTCATCAACTCTGCAACCTATTATGATTTATTGGAACTAGTGCGATGTCTCACTATGCCTTCCTTCATGCAGAATTCATTTAACAGCTCCAAGCAAAACTCCATACTATTATCAGTCTGCACCTGCTTGATCGTTTTACCAGTCTCCTTTTTATCAAAACTTTTAACTGCCTGATCCTGATAACAGCATCAAACTTGTGCCTTAACACAAATACCCAAGTCTTCCTCGAGTAGTCATCAATAACTATTAGCATAAATCTAACACTCTTCCTCAAAGGAAATCGTGACAACCTGCAAACTCCAAGTGAATTAATTCTGCAATATCCATGGTTTCTTTAACAACCGTACTAAACTATACTTTTCGCCGTTGATCTAAATCACAGCATCTATATACATTCAGTTCGATAGCCACATAACCACATAGCAAATTTCTTTCAATTAGAACCTTCGGGCTTTTCTCACTAATGTGCCCCAAATACATATGCCATAATTCAAACTCTCGAACCGATGCATCTGATGTCTTCGCTGCGAATTCCATCACTGTCTCACCTTGAAGCTCATACAGGCCACTATGCTTGATTTCTTTCATTATCACCAAGGCACCTCGAACAACTTTCAGAATTCCACATTCTAAAGAATATAGACACCCAATTGAATCCAGGGCACTCAAGGAAATCAGATTTTTCTTTAACTCTAGAACATGCCTTATTCCAGTCAATGTCCACACAATACTATCATGCATTCTGATTCTGACATCACCAACACCTAAAAACATAGCATTCAAAATTGTTCCCCAATTGCACTTTACTACTATCCATGCATCGACAAGTAGTAAACCAATTATTGTTTGGTGTAACGTGAAAAGAACAATCAGAATCCATAATCCATCCGCCAAATGACGAATTATCAGTGACAGACAAGACATAATCGGCATTATCCGAATTACTGTATGATATAACCGCAATATCATCCGCAGACTCAACTTTAATTCCTTTACTCTTATCATTTTTCAACTTAAGGCAATCCCTTCTAATATGCCCCTCTTGCCACAACTCCAACAGACAACACCATTAGTCCTAGATTGATTTCATCTATTTGAGTTCATACTACTCCTATTAACACGTATACCGGTTCTTCCTCTATTTTCACCTACTAAAGCAACAAATATATGTTCGCCGATTCTCTTCTACGGATATATTCACTCAGAATTAAATCTTAAACACCATCAAACGTCAAACTTGTTAACCTAGAGGAATTACTAATAGCGTAATAAAGTAATATTTCAACTATCGCCTAATGAGAATAATAGAATCAACGCACATACCTCATCTTCAAAGTCAATCTTAACTTAATTCAATTAACTAACAATCACATTGAATTCATTAATATGATCAACAACCGACACACTTTTGCTCATCTTCAAATTAAACAGATGTCACATCAAATAGACCTTTGTTGATCGCAGAGGATTTCTCATACATGTCCGATAAGGCTTTTGTCAGTGGTTGTCTCTTTATTAATGTTAAACTCGACGTTACGTGCCAACGTCAGCCGAATAACACCCAAAGCACGTCTATCTAGCAATTTCCAATCAGCTTACTTCATCATCTCTGGTTTCTCCCTAGACAGGGGTAAGTGCAGTTTCATCTGATATAGATTATCCTCAATCTGCATCTTCTAGAAATCGAAATCTTTTCCATCAAATTTGTCAATTCTCACTTTTTCTTCTTCTGCCGCCATCAATTCGCTTCAACTTAAGCAAGTTTAGCTCTGATACCAATTGTTGCGGAAGCCAAGCGATCGAACAATAAAATTGACAAAATAAGAAAATAAATCGGACACGAGATTTACATAGTTCGATCGTAGTAACCCACGTCCACAAGGAGAGCAGCACAGAATTCCACTATAAATCAAGCGATGCAACGGAGATTACAACCACACTCAAGTCACCCAAACACTCTCGATATTTCCCAAGCCCCAATTATATCCAATAATGCACGTAGTGTTTAGCCCCACAATTCCTCACAAAATAATCTCTCAATCTCACAAAGGAATTGTACATAAATCTTAACACAAGATTTACGCTTGAACACTAATTCTTCTTGGATGTAATTCACGAACGAAAATCCACGAAAACACCCACCGTCAATCACTCACGAATGAGGCGCTTCCTTATTCGTGCACAATAGCTTCCGATTCACTCGCACGGCACACCAAGCACTCGTATTAGGTGCTTCAAGACTTCTTCGCTGAAAGCATCCCCTGACCATGAACATATATATCAGGAAGTCCCATGTTGGTCAACAAAAGAAGTCCACATGGATTAGGATTAGGAAACAAATCCAGCCATGCTTTTCTTTTCCTTTTATTTTATTTCTTCTTTCCACTTCTGGCAGTGAATTCTACAAGAATTAGGAAAGTATAATATTCTTTCTTTCTTCTAACACATTGACCAAGTCAAAGTTCAACATAAAGTCCATGTGGAGTTTCGGTTTGAGAACAAGGACTCCAACGTGCATTTAAATAGAAGAAATTTGCTAGTCAAACAACAAGAAGACATCTAATAAGAATGATTCTACGCTACAATGATGATAGAAAATCTTATTGGTGTGGCCAGAAAAAAGATTTACCAGGTAAAGCATCATTTTTCCTGTTCACCTGGAGTAATATATTTTTCTTCATCGTCAAATAAGTAATTTCTCCATGTCAAATTCATAAAACTTAAAAAAATTTGCGTCATGATCTTACAAATAATCGATGCTGATATCTCCAAGTGTTTCGATGGATTGATCATCTGCATGACAAAAAGGTACATGTACTTTAAAACATGTCGGATTCTCTCCAGGTTCAAACTAGATGGAAGAGAATTAGAAATCATACCTCTAACCGTGAATATGATCTTGTTTGCTCATATGTTTCAAATCCTCCGTTTGGTTCTGCCACATCAGTATCAAGTTTTTACAGCATACTGCATAAAAACTCATCCAAATATAACTTTTACAAGTTCTCTCATTATCATCACGTTACTTTCTAATAATACGAATTAAGAATACCAACTTTTTGTGATCAAGGACCAAAATACATCATTAGTGTTGGCTTCTCATCAACTTTAACATAAAGAGTTGAAAGAGGATCAACTTTCAAGAATTTTCCGTAAAGAAGGTGGATAACTGGCTGATGTTAATTTATAGTATCTGAAGGGATAAGATCACGTTACAGCATCATATAGTTGATCGACTGCTATCGCATTTCCAAGGATGCTTGGCTTCATTTCTGATAATAATAATGCCGCCTGCATGCAAAAGAATTACCCCTATACTCTGTATTAAAAAGTCCTTTTCCTCAATTCTTTTCATGCAATTCAAAAACCAAGGTGAACATGATTTACTTCCTCCATAAATTTCTCTGACGAGAAAAGTCAATTTTAAGCCAGCTCACCATGCTAAATTACTAGAACATATTTTCTGAACTGATATAGCCATGTAAGTGTGCTACAGTCGCATATTACTAGATGAGCTTTGCTTGAATCATTACACGAAGCATTAAGAATATTAGTTTAAATGCTTCTGCAGTGCAGTCGGATATGATCTAGCCATGTTCAGGAGTAGAGAAGGGCCAAACCTGTCTTGCCTATGTGGCGGTACCAATTGGCAATATCTCTTCTGCTGTCAGCTCTGACCTTTAATGAAAAGAACTTTGGATTAGTTGTGTTGCAAAACTTCAGACACTATTTCTGCAAGTCATCAAACAAATATGTAGCTTGAAAAGGATAAAGGAGTTTAATAGTATACAAGTATTTGAGAGTTTTTGACAAATTCATGCGCCTTCTTAAGGGTCGAGCCACATTCATCAACAAGATTGGAAGCAAGGAGAGCTTGAACAGCAAATGCAACATCCCGTGGTTGAGAGCCACTGTATACCCTGTAAGTATAGCCAATTTGAAAGCATTTCTCTGTGCAGATCGATCAAAACAAACCTTATACATAAAACACAACAAACTGTATAAAAATTTTACAACACATTATATGAATCTAGTACCTGCATTTTCGTTCCATCTCCAGCCACCCATAAATAATCTTTGATTCTGGAGATGACGCTTGTATGCTTTGAATTTGGGTTCTCTACCCTACTGCAGACCATGTTTTACACCTGTCCTCGGCATAAGACATTGTTTCTACGTATAATAAGGTGGATATAGGTGCAACAAGCCCCTATTTTTCACATCACTTAAAGGGATCTCATGGAGTTACCTTGTTAACAGGACCAGTGCAAATGTAGTTACTAGTTTCATCTTCATAGTGGATGTGCTCCATTACAGTCCTTAGAGCAATCTGTCTTATCTTATAGAAAGGCCACCGTGCTAGAAGGGTTCCACAACCTTGCGTAAACAACTCCAAAACATGTCTTGGATCCAACGGTGAGGATAGTACAAATCTTCTTGGGCGAGCATGAGAAATCAGTATTTGACGACTTATCTGTTTCGTGCATACTTCAGCGATAAGGTTTTCTAAGGTTGCAGGAAATATGCATGTGAACAGTTGTCTCTGTTGTGTCTTACATACGCATAATACAACAGAAACCGAGGCAAATTTGCCGTACCATTACCACACGAGTGAAAAGAATTACTTTAGCACATAAATTTCTTGTTTGGTCCCAATGGATCTGATTGTAAGGTCGCACATAGAGTTCCTTTCGAAGTCATAAAACGAGGTGACTCGATGGAGCCACGAATCACTTCCCTTACAAGTAAAACATAGGCAAATACACCATCAGATATGAATGCCCACTTCAACTCTTGCACCAGGGGAATGAATATGACATCAGATTTTGTTGATGCACATATTTCCTTCATGGTGTCGAGGTATTTAGCCGTGAGCACCGCGTCCATGACATCCTTTGCACTTGCTCCTGGGACGCTCTCTTGGAAGCCAAGCACACTCTGTCTTACACCATCCACAACGTTCTTGAACTTAGCCTCGCCTTCAGCTCTCTTGATTTTACCCTTCTTGATTGCTGCAACCCTCGGTCCAAAACAAAAACAAAACTTCAGTAAACTCAAATATGATGCAGATCAAAATATACTTTTACATGTAGTGGTGTATCTTGGAAGTAGCATTTAAGCACCAAACAAAGCCTAATTTCTCGTCTGATGCAAACTAAATAATGTTACTATAGTTAGACATTATGCGAATCCTTATTTGTCTTCCGTAAACATGAGATTTACTCTAATAAGTTGTATCAATTAAAGTAAGTGCACACCCACTACATTCAAAATAGTACATACGGTCGGTCTATGCGATGGCACGGACCATATCTAGTGAAGTACACGGTTTAAAATTAAACCGTTGACATATGGACTATTAGAGTTGCAAATGACACGATGCCATGTGTCACTAACCAATTAAAAATTCTACCATGTTGAACAATTATCTAGAATCAATGAGCAATCGAAATTTCAAGCTTACCAGAATTTTTTTTTCGATCATAGCTTGCTCGATACACTCATCCAGTTTAATGTTAATGATTAGGACTTGCTCAATATCATATCCATAGTTAAACATAGCCTGCAAAATTTGGAGAACTCCAGTTCAGTTTATCTCTCATAATAATATTAAGAAGTCGAGAGTGGACAACCTGTTGGAGTTCTTTTACAACAACTTTGTGAAATTACATCCTGCTGCTAAAAACTTCATCCAAGTTTTGGCGGAGCAACCATAGCTCCGATCACTGGAATGATTAAAACAAAAAATCATGGATGCAATTATTGTTGCTCACTCAAAGTGTTAATTGAATGACTAAAGTATGTTACTTGCGCATGCAAATTGTACAAATTTGTTCCGATACTATATTTATACCGATGTGATAAAATTCATTTGGCACATACCAGTTGATCGCTTTAACTTGGATATGACTCCTCGGATTGCTGAGACTATAAAAGGCATCATATGCTCTGTTTGGGAGGGCTCAATACTCCACATATGCAATAACATTGACAAACTCATCGTCCTGTGAGAAAAATATCACGTGTGGTCATTACTTATTTAAGCATTTACATGTTAATTGGTAAGTGATAGGCTGCCATATCACGGAACTAAAGCGAGAAAAGGAAATTGATAAATTCATCAACATTCAACTCTTAATTCACAAATTAATTAAAATACATCAATAGATCCGCACTAATACTTCTCGACAAACCCACGAAAGGTAGTTTAATTGTGAAAATGGAGTTCTTATAACGATTTGAAGACAAAATATTCAAGGAGCAATGTGCTGATTTAAACAGTTTTTGTTTCCCACTAAGATGATCATCGGTGCATTTGTGTACTATATAGCAAAATCATCTAGAATGAAATCTAAATGTTGATGGAAGTTTGCACAAAGACAAAAGATTGAACAAACCTTGGTCTTTGTTCTGTATTTTACAAGCAAACTCTGCCATTGGAGTGACAGCTTCTTGGCAGGCTGATATCCGCAAATTCATGGAACAAAATGACACCCAGGTTGAAGAGTTCTGTCAAACCTTCCAAACCTCTTCATAAAATCTATAAACGTTCCTCAACTTGGACACAACAACACACGTTACCTATCTTATATGTATAGAAGTGGATCCTGCAGAAAGCATGCAATTGCTAGTTTAATGCAAACCATTTTCTTCAAACTTTCAGTAAAATAAAAGCCATATGAGTATGTCACAGCCATAGGTACTTTCAGTTTCATCCAATCACCAAAAACCTGGTGACATTTTACACATTTAATCTAATTTAATCTAACCCAAAATTTGACCAGCAATCAATGCTTACATGATAAGTAACATTGCCTTTTTTTATTCTCATGTAATCAACAACTGAAAAGACAAACGTGGTCTACTCTAGAGGTGTCAATGTGGATTATTGTTATCAGCAGAAAGACTAAACAGAATAAAAGGAAAATAGCAAGATGTAAAACAACAAGATTACTAAAAACCTTCACAAGTAGAGCACAATACCGAATACGAAACGAAAAAAACCGATTTGGTTCAGTTTAGCTTTAGAAATCGGATCTTTAGCAAAGTCGGGTGCGAAAGAAAGGCTAAACACCTGGAGGAGTACTCTAGCAACACTCTTGGTCAGCTCCTAGCCTACGGATGTCGTGGCATCAGTTCGGATAAAAAAAAAAAACTCAATTCAGCTGCAGCTAAAGAATCGAATCTCTACACCCCACCGTGAGAGATGACAATGCCGACCTTGACTTCAAACTTTTACTGCACTACAACCGTAGCAGAAGAACCATATCTGAAAAACAAAACGGTGCAACACCCAATCCCAGCCCCTTGCGGAACCACGAAATTCGGCTTCAATATCGAATCATTTTCGCAGGCTACCTAAACCCGACCCCCACACAGTGAGCGGAGCGGGAGAGAGGGAAAGAGAGCACTTGACCTCTGCTTCCTCCTCATCAAAAGGGCTGGGATCGTGGCAGCGATTCTTCGTAGCCGTGGAAAGAGGGGAGAATTTGAGCGCGCGAGAGAGATGCCCTGAAGATTGCAATGCTCAAAGATTGCATAGGGACAACTTACTTCTTCCATTAGGCTTTCCGGACCCGTGAAGTCCAGGCGAGACTAGGCCCAGAGGTCTAGCTTGGGTCCCTTTTTTTTTCTTTTCGGAATTTAAAATTATTGATTTAAAAAACAAATAATTAATTATAAATAATAATACTAAATTTTTGAGAATGAAAAAAAAAATCAAGAATATGGCAAGAAATAGAGGCCTTGATTAGGATTGTCAAGTTTTAGCACTGGACTTCTAGTTTTTGGCCGGAAGCACTAGACTTAGCTTAGTGCTATTTAATTAGCATGCACTTAGTGGTTTACCTTGGATATAACTTAGTTCAAGTAGATTGATCTTTTGGAAAAGAAATCGAACTCAATTCAAATTTAGCTCACGAGGGTAGCTGTCTTGGAGCTTAGGATAAAGCCATGTGTAACGGTGCCTTTAGCCATAACACCAACCCTCCTCCTCCTCCATTGCAGCGTGTCGTCGATTTACTGAAACCGGGGAATGGGAATTTAAAAAGGGATTGGTCGATGATGGGGTTGGGAAACTGGGAACATGGGTGGGTTCGGGGTTGGGGTTGCGGTTGGGCCCTATCTTACTTCTCGAGGATGAAGCGTGTCGTCTTGTGTAAGGCCAACTCCACCTCTGCTGTCATCCCCCTGTTATCTTTTCTTTTCATATTTTAGAACACTAACAATAACAATAATAGTTCCATAATACGAGAGAGAGAGAGAGAGAGAGAGAGAGAGAGAGAGAGAGAGAGAGCCGTCATTCCACCGAGAATTCCCGACATTAAAACATCGACAAAAACAAAAGAAAGAAAAGGAGGGGTCGAGTGCCCTTTTCAAACTTTTCTTGGGGCCCCTGACCACAGCCCTCCCCAGCTGGCATTCCCTGCCACGCCGTCGCCTTTTGCACTCTTTCTTTCTAAGGAGAGCGCCACATGGTTAGTATCCTCTCCATAATCTCCTTCCCCAGGAGCGTTGGTAATTCTGGATAACTGTGACCGCGTCGTTAGAATTGGGGAGGAGGAGAGATGGTGACGCACGATGTCCCCCGCTGATCGAAAAGTCAAGTGCTTCCCAACCACGTGTTCGTATTTCTGATTCAATCTTCATCATGGGGTCGACCATAACTTATTAAAATAACTGCATGGTTAGGAGCATAATCTCCAGGTCAACAGGATATCCAGTATCGCTCCCCAATCCCTCTAACGTTCCCACTATTTCATCGAGTTCGACATTTGTTATGGTTCGTCGGCTTTGTCAATGCAAATCTGGCACGGTTTATGATTTATATTATACTCTTGGAGCATGAACTCCTTCTAAGCAGTGCCCGTCATCATCTGCTTTTACGCAAACATGGGCTTCACCAAAATCTTTTTTGTTGAAAAACCCTCGATAATTAATTAACACAGTAGACTTCTAAGTGAATTCCTTACCGAGGTACTTGAAGATGAACAAGCGTGACGAAAATGCAGCATTGCCTTCTCTCTCTCCTCTGACACTAGCGATTATCACGTAAGTTGAAAAGGGCACATACATCATGCAATGTGACATGTAAGTTATCATTATACAATAACAATTGCGGTCCTATGATTCCTCTGTAACGGTGAATGACATATAACGCAGATGTTGTTTCCAAACTGAGACAACATGATTATATCTATGTTTTGTACAAAAGATGCAGAATAATTGAGAATATGTATGATGCGGAGGATCTCCAAATCCAGGATGCTTCCCTTAACAACTTCAATTATAAGTGTGATCATTGCCATATGATCATGGTACTGTTGGGGCTGGATGGGAGTTCCCAACTTTGGTAGTTTCACCCGGTGTATTATTGGTAGGTCTACCAGCTGTCACGTGAATGTGCTTCATGCTATTTATTTTGCATGTGTAGAGAGCGCATATATCTTCAGTTGTCATTGATTGTTTTGTATTCACTTGCTGCGGTTTTGCTTTTTATAAAGAAGGGAAGGAAGATGGTGGGAGAGGAAGCGATGAGATAAGAGCGACACAGAGATTGTTTCAGAAGGAGGGAGCAAAGGGATAGAAAAGGCCTCTGTTTCTTACATGTGACCATTGTCTCCTCCCATGTGCAATCCCTTGAAGAACACCCACATGATATATTTTTGTGTCCATGAAAGCTGGGGCATCATCTCTCTCTCTCTCTTTCTGCATTATTGTGGCACTCCACATGAGATGGTTTCTCGAGGGGGTGTCGAGTTGAACCTTGAAATACAAACCTCACTTATTATTGTCCTCTCCTCTCTTGTTTGCTTCACCCGCCTCTCTTCTGTTTACGTGGGTGTCCTCCCTCCCCTTTTTCGACCCTTGTGATAGTGATCATCTGACAGTGGCAACCCATCAAATAATTGTTTGTTAAACGCTGGTGTACCTTGCTCCACAACTTCACCATTTGATCCCAACTTATCTATCTACCCCTGCTTATTACTGCCAAAAGGTCGACTTTGGCTTTAACAAGTCAAAAATGTCACCCATTCTTTTCCTTCAATAATAGAAGTTTGCAAGATGAGGTAACCATTATCAATATTTGCTCTCTTGGGCGTACCTCTTCCTTAAGGTTCACTATGAGTAACTTGAGAACACAAGCATGTGTGGTCATCATATAATGAGGTTCTGGGGTATTCATATCATGGGATAATTGTCAAAAAAGTTATAAACCTATTATACGGTAGCCAGTTCTAAACATTTCAATTATGCTAATTTAGTTTTAAATTTTTGAACAATTTGTCAATTTTGACCAAAAATCTTTGATGGGGATGCTAGCTGCCTATGTGGTGGGACTGACACTAACGTGACTTCATTGCTTAATTCAACTTCAGGCTCAACTTCAACATCAACTTCACCCTAGTTAGCACCCTCTGCTCCACTCCAAATTTCATCCTCAAAATCATCTACTATTTCAATATCAACCGTAGCTGGCCTTCCCCCTTTACAATGTTCCATATTTTTGTATGCAAGAGACTCCTCGATTTTCCCTGCAAAGAAAAGGCAACATGCTTTAATATATATCATGTTGTTAAGCAATATGAACTTGGCATGTCAATTTTCCTTGAGAAAACGTGCTTACGATCCAACGTGCCTTCATTATCAAACGTGTATGCACTTTACTTAATCACTGCACCAATTTCAACACAATGTCTAATGTCTCTGACAATTGCAAATTTAAGCTCAAATTCACTGGTCAAGACTTGAGACTGCCAATTTAAATCCTACTAGCTAGTTCAAGGCATTGTCTCGCTGCCTGTGGCTGACCTTACAACAAACATGACAACATTCAATTTACGTGCACTTGCCCGCGGATATGCTCTGACTCGAGACACAAAAAGTAATTATCAAAGAGAGATTTGATTTCCCTACTGAATTACAACTTAGTAATTGCTGTTAAAAAGCTAAATAAACCAAAAGGATTGTGTAATCACTGAGCAAATAAAACCAAGAGATTACGCTAACATATGTCGCAAATCTCAAACAACCAACCTCTAAATGTGAAAAATTAAGTATGTAAAGAAAGACCCATTAGATTTGAAGGTACAAATGCCTTTATATGCAAAGAGAAATCACATAGGGCTACTTAAGGCAAACAAAGCACGCATAACTTAGCTTAAGCGAGAAAGAGGAGTGTGGAGAAAAATATGGGAAGATGATAACTTTTCTTTCTTTTCCTTTCTTTTTTTTCTCTTTTTCCTTTTTCTTTTCTCTCTTCCTTATGGCCATCGTCAATGGCGTCCCTTTGGTCTCGGCGAGGGCTGCCTTCGCCCGATGTCGGGCGACTCTCACCCGACGCCCGGTGAGGCCCAAAGCAGCCCTCGCCACAACCCTTGCCCACTTCGGATCGGTGAGGGTCACCCCTTGGCCTCGCCAGCCCAAGCGAGGGTTGCCCTCGCCGGCGTCGGGCAAGGCACCTCGCCTGGGCTGGCAAGGGTTGCGGCGAGGGTCGCCCTCGGCCTCGCCGGCGTCGCGAGGGTCACCCTCGCCGCCCTCGGCCTTGTTTGAGGCGGTGGACGTTGCCGACGATGGCCACAAGAGGGAAGAGAGAAAAAGAAGAAAGGAAAAAGAAAAAAAAAGAAATGAAAAGAAAAAGACAAAATGCCCCTATTCCGTCACGCCTGTACCCCCACTGGAATGCAACGTCCCCGTCCACGGTCGATTATGGTGCAACTCTCCCAAAAGCGTTGCCGACCCACGCCCAACTCGGAGATCAAGCACATACGGAAGCGTATATATATATATATATATATATATATATATATATATATATATACACACCTGTACAATAAAACACATGAGACTAAGGTAGCACAATCATCAAATAACACATTTGAAAACATATAAATATTGGTATTGACAGAGAAAACTTTTTACAATGTTCGCTCTATACGGAGATAGTGGAAAGCACACACACTAGCACTACTACTCGGTCAAAATGGGTTAGTAGCAAGGTTTACTAGATGCAGTCAAGGCGGGCTTCATCAAAAAAGGTATGACTCGCTCTATCTAAGACTAATGACAACCTAAAGAGTCCAATCCGGATCGGACTCGGATGATCCACTTGACGAAGTACCACGAGATTCGAACTCCTTAGAATCCATGTCTTACACTCCTATCTCTTGATCGGATCCCAACTCGCAACCTCTCCATCCATTTACGATCGACCTCCATGGCTACTAGCTCTTCCTCTCCGTGATGGTCCAAGTGTTCGGGTCAGCATATAGCACCTCGGGCTCCTCGGCTTCCTCGACCATGGCTGTAGGTCCGTCCACGGTCTCACCACGACTACTCCAATCAAGCGGAGTTGGAGGATCAGAAATTTCACCACTTGCCATTTGCGGGATCATGATACCATCTATATCTACGGGACGTCAAAAGTCACGAGGGGTCGCTTGATGTTTCCATCCGGCGCCTCACGAGGCACCGAGCCACGTACTCTTGAGGCTGATTAAAATATTCCCCTACATCCACGAACACTATAGATTGGTATCTTACATATGCTTCCCGTTCCACGTGGGAAAGACTTTCATCGTCACGGTGAATCATACGGGGATCCCAAAAAATGGTGGCGACCGGCATCATCGGCTGGGGTCCAATGTAACATTCGGATTTTGACCCATTTTTGGGATTTATAAAACACACGAATTGTCGGTGTGCTTATAGTAGAATCTCGCCCGAGAACCGATTACTCTCGGTTATTATTTTAAACTAGAGATTTCGCTAGAATCGCTTTTCGATCAAATTCGCCGTTATTTAGACACCGAACTTGGCAGTCAATTTTTGGGAGTTTCGGGACGAAATAAATTGGGCCGGTGTCGACATTAATGTGGCCGATATTGAGGTTATCGGGAATGATGAGAAAATGGGAGTTTTGACTAAGTGTGAATTTGGACTAGTAGACCTCCCTCGTTAAAATTTGGTTTCATTAATTTGGCCTTTGTCCCTTTTCATGTGTGAGGCCTATTTTGGACCGGTAGATCATTTTGGTTTTGAAGTTGGACTCTCGGTTTTGCGTTTAATATAAGAAAGGAGTTTAAATTTTTAATTTCCCCTCTCTCTCTCTCCCTCGGACCCAGCGTCTGCCCCCTCTGCAGGGCGTCCCCCTCTCGCCCATACCTCCCCTCTCCTCCGACATCTCTCTCTCCTTTTTTTTTTTTTTTTTCTTTTCCCTTTTCTCTTTCCTCTCTCCTCTCTTCTTCTTCTTCCGTTGGCCTTCTTCCTCCTCCTTCTTCTTCCTTGGCCTTGGCCCAGTGATGCTCCTGCTTCTTCCACTGCTTAGCCCCTTGTTTGTGCTTGACCACCGCGCCCTCCACCGATCCGTCACGGGCTTCGGTCGCCTCGCCTCCGCCGCGATCGCCCGTTCGCCCGCCTGCCCATATGACTTGTCGCGGCATGACGGCTACGCTTCGCCGTCCTTGTGATCCAACGTCGTCCTTGCCGACCGCCCGCCTGTTCCCCGTCGTCCAAGCCACGGGCCCCGCCGTGTCACCCGGCGCGCAACCCCTTCCTCCCTTCTCTCTTTCCCCTCCCGAGCTCCCGCAGTGCAGGCTTCTACCACCCGGCCACCTTGTTGCCCGCTCCGGTCTAAATCGCCGCCGCATGGCGCTCGTACGCCGCCCTCATTTCGACCGCCCACCGCCGCCGGTCCTTACCTCCCTCAACCCCTCTGTCTCTCTCCTCTCTCTCTCTCTTTCTCACCCAATTATTCTCTCCTCCCGGCTGCGCCTGTCCGTTTACGCGTCGGTTACCCGCCCGGCCGACCAGCTGGCAGCTTACCATTGAGCCGCGCCCCGTGTCCGCACGGACCTTGAGGCGAGCCCGCGCCCTAGCCGTTCTTCCTCACATCATGCCTTTGTTCATCCTGGCAAAGACTGTTCACCTGCTGGTCACTTGTTCATCCGGCCACGTTTAGCGTTTTAAGCGTAGGACAACGGTGAGTTTGACCCTAAACCCTAACTAGGCTAATTTACATTTCTAGACGGGTTTAGGAGTTAATTAGGGTAAATTAGGAGTTTAATTGTGGAAATTATTAAGGGTTGATGTCGGGGCTGATTTAGTGGTGTAGCGACCATTTTATCGAGGTTTAGTGGCCCGAGAGGTGCTGTTCATTGGCTGGAAATTAGTGGATCGGAACAGCCCGAGTTTGGCTAGGCTTAGTTTCAATTGTGGACTATTGTGCGTTTTGCATTTATTCTTATAGTGGCTGTTCTGGACGATATTTTGGAGAGTCAATTGGAGCATTTTGAGAATAATTATTGGCCTAGAATTTGTGGTATAGTGGCTGGCCACGACGGATTTGACTTAGGCGAGACGCGAATGATTGGGACTTAGTATTTCAATTTGGCGAAATTGATGGATAGACCGAGTTAGTGATTGAATGGTCTCTAATTGGGAGTGTTTTGGCAATGTCGTGACATGTCTAATGTGGCTAAGAACGGAGTGGCTTGCCGGGCCTAGGATACATGAGTTTTGTTGACCCGGTTGTGTGAATTTTAGTGCGCGCCTTATTTGGCATGATGGTGACTGATTAAATGTTGTCTTGGGGAGTTCAATGGAACATTTTGAGGTCATTAGATGGCCCGCGTGATCGATATGGTGGCTGCCCACTTTGAACTTAGTTGGACAAAGCGTGATTGAATTGAGGTTTGGAGTGTAAGTGCGGGGAATAATGAATTGGTTGAATTAGTGGCTGAATTGTCTCTAAACTGCGAGTGATTTGTAGTGTCGTGGCACATGTCCAATGACTTGAGGAAGGGAGTAACTTGATGGATCTTGATCTCTGTGGATTCGTGATGGACTAGTTGTGTGATCTATGCTTGTGAATTGTGTACCGTGCACGAGTGCTTGAATTGATTTCATGGTCGTGCTTATATATGTTGGTTGGGCATGTTGAAATGTAACCTGGGCATAGTGTACTATAATTGATTGAATGGCATCGTACTATTAATTGCCCATTGTGAATATTGTGAATTGTCAAGTGTGAATTTCATGGCCATGGATGTGCATCACGAGCATTGGCACGGCATATGCATTCACAAGTATGCTCGAATAACATGTGCATTGTGATCACCTAAAATGCCCCGATGCGTTTCGCTGGGTCGAGATAATAATGAATTGTGTGATCACCTAAGGACCTCACGAGTCGTGACCTTGGTCGATACCGCCCCTCATGCACTTTGAAGCAAGGCGATGCCCGGTACATCCGGAAGGCGACCATCCTCATGCACTTTGAAGTAGGCTCGGTTGCAAGGAGAACAGTGTTGCGCCTCATGCACTTTGAAGTGGGCTAGAGACCTTTGGGCGGATCGGTTCTTTGCGCCTCATGCACTTTGAAGCAGGCTAGGACGACCGGCCGTGAAAAATTGATAACTTTCAGTCGTGATAATAATAAATTGTGCCGGTGTGCTGCTAGTGTGCGGTGTGGGCGGTGGGCGGAATTGCACGTGTCAAGTCCATGACATTTGCATACATGAACATGCATTGACTGGCATGCGAGAACGTGAGAATCAGTGCATAAGCATGTGATTGGCATATATGTGATTATGAGTGCCACTTATGTACTGTGATTATTATATATGGATCTGGTTAACCTGCAGGGTCTAAGAATGATTTGTTATGGTTGATTTGTGATTTAAATATCTATTTTCCGGTCAGGAGGTGCACGTTAGCCTAGTTTAGGTTTAGGGAATTACTCGCTGAGATTTATTCTCACGGTTGTTGAAAAACCGAATTTTCAGACCCCCAGCCTTGAGGATGGCAGGAGTACCGGTGCATTTTTGGGAGGAGCCCCCGGCTAGTGGTAGAGCCTGAACCCGAGCCACTTACCCCTTTTTGTTAGTAGTGGCCTTGACCCGCTTTTGGATTTCTGAAGTTTGGGACTGTAAATGAATATTGTGTACGATTTCCAAAGTACTAGTACAAGTGTTGATTTCGGTGGTTACCCTTGGTTATGTGTTCTTACATCTACGGGTGGCTTTAATTACTTCTGCATGTGCTTTGAATTGCTGTGATGGGTATTTGGTCGACGACGCGTCCTGGGACGTCAGACACAAATCGACCTCTGCGAGGGATCGGGCGCACCAGGAAGCGCGGGCGTGACATCGAAAATGTAGGTTATTATAACCATGAGGCTAATCTCAGCGAGTATAACCCCTAAACCTAGGTTAGGCTAACATGCAATTTTCACGACCGATAACACATAATTACATTGCAAGTTTACTCATAAATAATTTCTGACCTAGGCCCTGCAGGGCGATCTCTCTGGCTGACCCTGCAGGTTATTCAAAATAATAATATAATCCAGTCACATATACGAGCACTCGGTTCACGCGTACGTCAAGCATATGTTCATGCTCAATAATGATAACATCACGTACTATTCACCGAGTCCCGCACACTCGCATTCTAGCCTACGCATTCTTATGCATGCAAATGTCCACATTCATGTCTCGGCTCACTAGCCCACACTGGCACACTGGAACTTTCTCAATTTATTATTTAATATGACTCGCGTAAAACGCATCAGGTCTCTTTATTTAATCACAACATTTCGTGGCCAGCGTAAATACGCCCCCGGCCCAGTGTCTCTAGCCGGCGTCAAGACGCATAAGGCGCAACACCGATCTCCTCACGAACCAAAGCCAGCGTATAACGCATTAGGTTGGTCGTCTTCCGGACGCACGGACATCGTCCGTGTAAAACCCCTCGGGATGGCATACCCCGCGTAACACGCATCGGGCAAAATGTGATCACACATACACACGATCAATTATTATCCGAACCCAGCGCAAAATGCATCGGAGCATAGTTAGGTGATCACATGCTCATGGCAAGCACGCATTCTCACACTATTCATCACACGCCTCATTCTCGGCACTCAAAATACGTGTCCATGCAATGCAAAGTATGATGCACCATGAGCATCAAATATAATCAGGCACTCAGTCAATTTCATGCCGCAACAATCATTCACTGGCCAATTAATATCGTGCGGCCCAATTTCACAATGGATAATTCAATAATATTCAATAATCCAATCAAGCCATTAAATGGCCAATAACACTCCGCGCGAGTCGGCCCACGCATCACGCGACATAGTGTTATTCAAATTTCCCAATAATTGGGTACCGAATTAACAAGCCAATCAGTCCGGGCATACCCGCGGTCCAATCATAAAATTCCCAACTCATCCGTACTATTCCAATAATTATCTCTAATAGTCCTACTAATCTCCTCAAATATAACTCCACCTATCGGGTCCTCAATTCAGTCCTAAATGTACACCGATGCCACCTAAGCTAGTCTAGAAAAATGTACTATCGGTCCTAATCCGGGTTTAGGAAATATACTTACGTAATCTCGGATCACGGCAACGGAGAATGGCAGCCAATCAGCGATGAGCAGTGAAACCGCAGCAAAATTTCCGGGGCGCATCATTCACACACGGTACTGCTCTCACGAGGTATCGCTCACGCCGCCGTACCGATGATCACTGCGACATCGTGGGGAACGATGGCTGGTGAGAGATAGGTGGCAATGGGCTCGCGATCGCACGGACGGCGGCATACGGACGCCAAGTTATCGATCAGACGAACACCGTGACGGGACGATGATGGTCGGGCGGCCAGACGGTGAGGTTGGACGGCCGGATGGTGACAGAACGCGATCCGAGCCCGCGCCGGGCGACGGGTGAGGGCTCGACGCTGGCGGTGGTGAGGTTCGGATGCTGTATAAAAAGTAACCCGAGAGGAAAAAGGGAGAAAAGAGAGGAAAGAGAGGAAGAAAAGGTCGGATGGGCAGGGCCCAGGTCAGGGCTGCGGTGGTCGACGGTGAGGCATGGTGGCCGACGACGACGCCCGGTATCGACGGCGACGCTCGTGAAGCTCTCACGAGAGAGAGAGAATGAGAAAAGAGAGAAATTTTGGAGAGGGGCTGCTGTTCTGGGCTCATCCGGGCATGAGGGTGAGTGAGGAGAGAGAGAAAGGTCGGACCGATAAAAAAAAACAACCTAGGGGCGCCACGTGTCGCCGATCGATCCGCGATTTAACCAAACGCCCCTAATCTAACGGTTCTAATTCATCCCTATCCAAAAGTGAGGGGTAAAATGGTCAATGGCCCCATAATGCAATTGATAACCTTTGGTAATTATCCTAAAATTTTTCCAAAAACGGACCAAAAATTAGCCGAGGGCAAAACCGTCATTTTTCCAGTCCGGGCGAAATTTCAATTTTCGCACATACGTGTTTCATATGTATGTGGCCAACATAACATGGCGTTGGATTCATGAAATTCACTTTTCTAAGCCCTCGAAAATCGATTGCGAAGTTTCGAGAATTAAATAATATTATTTTTTCAATTTTGTCGAAATTTCAATTTTTGTCCATAATGACTTCTGGTATGCGTGGCCACCCAAAATGACGTTGGCCTCGAAAAATAACCTCAAACGGCCTCAAAATCCAACACCGCCCATAATGGCAAAATGGTAATTTTCACCCCTGGATCGAAATTTCGATTTTTTACACATTACTAACTCCAAAAGTGTGTGGCCAGCGTAATATGACGTCGATTCTCAAAAATAGTCTCTTAAGTCTTGAAAATCGACATCGAAATCCGGGCCCAGTCATGAATAGAATTCGCTAAACTTTCAATTTCGGGGTCTCTCACTAACGGGCGGCGGTTTAGAGGTTATGCGATCGACCTAGGGCTACCCATATCGTAATGGTCTCGATCATTGAGAAAATGAAAAATTATCACTAGTCCCGGAAGCCACGATCGTTCGGTTTAAGTTCGGGGGCCGGGCTACGTGCACTTTACCGGTCATGCGTAATCACCTGCGATCAAGTGTACAACGTTGGCCTTGGCCAAACCAAGTCCGTTACCTTTCCAAAGATCGCCCACATCGGTTCAAAATATTTCCTCGGTATCTCTCGCGATCGTTGTCCGTTTCACGATAGGGTCCTCGGTCCACGTATCATTTTCTAGTTAGCCATACCCTATTGGTTAGTATTCCAAGAATGATCGGCTCTGGGCGAGACTTACGAAAATGAAATGTGAATTAATATCAGTTTTATTGATATCGGAATTATATCGAAATTCGGGCTGTTACATGTTCGGAGCCGAAAATATCTCATATTTTCGTCGCCAAGAAGCGAACATTTGGCCGCCTTGTGAGCTAGGGTCTTTATTTGAGACTGGTTTGGGCACTTTGGATCCTTAATTGAGACATTATCCACTTGGGGTCCTTTTTTGAGAAAAGAGACCCACTTTGGATCCTTAATTGAAATTTTCCCCTTTTTTCCCCCATGTAAAATACTTTTCAGCCAATAGATTATCTCCACATCATAATATTTATTTATGATTCCATTTTTTTTTTGAAAAATTAATGATTTAGAAAATATTTTCCTAAAAATAATCATTTGTATCGTTTGAAATAATTAGTAAATAAAATCTCTTTTTCATTATCGATAATAATTTATTTCTAAATATTTTTGTGGACGATTAAAATATTCTTTTATTCATTTTTATAAGTGATATAAGTGATCATTGTTAGGAAAATGTTTTCAAAATTATTTATTTTTCATAAAACAAACACAGCCAAGAGAAGAATAATTTTGTTGAGAATATTGTTATATATATACCATAATTGTTAGGACCATCACATGTAGTTTTTTTTATTCTGTTCTTATCTAGATGGTGAATCAGTGCCTCATTTTAACTTTGGCTATTACAAAAAAACAAAATTTAACTGTAGACATTTCATAACAGCATTAACTATTTATTTTCATATTGTTATTAGGCAATAACAAAGTAAATGTTTTATGTATACATCGACTTTTAAGATTAAATTATGAAAGGTAAATGTTTATGAATAAAGTTAAATGTATATAGGTATACTCACATAAATAGAATTTCCTACGAATACATTAAAAAACGAACTAATGTGGAAAAGTAAATTGAAAGTTTTTTTGCATCATAAGGAAATTACACTGCAAAAAAAACACCGGATTAGCGACGAAATTTGCGACGGAAATTGTGGAAAAATCCGTCGCAAATCGAATTTGCGACGGATTTTGCGACGGAAAAAATTCCGTCGCTACTGGCGCGTCGCAAATTTTTGCGACGGAAAATTCAAAAATCCGTCGCAAATTTGCGACGGAAAAAAATTCGTCGCAAAATTCGTCGCAAAATTCGTCGCAAATTAGCCACGAATACAATCCGTCGCAAAATTCGTCGCAAATATTTCGTCGCAAATTTGCGACGAACTCAATCCGTCGCAAAATTCGTCGCCAAAATTCGTCGCAAATTTGCGACGAACTTAATCCGTCGCAAAATTCGTCGCAAATTTGCGACGAACTCAATCCGTCGCAAAATTCGTCGCAAATTTGCGACGAACGCAATCCGTCGCAAAATTCCACTACAAAAAAATAAGGGATTAGCGACAAATTTTGCGACGAAAAATTTGGCAAAATCCGTCGCAAATCGAATTTGCGACGGAAAAAAATTCGTCGCTAATAGGCCATCGCAAAATTTTGCAACGAATTTTTCAAATTTCGTCGCTAATTTTTCGTCATAAAATTCATCGCTAATTATTCGTCGCAAAATTTATCGCTAATTTTTTTATCGCAAAATTCGTCGCTAATTTTTTGTCGCAAAATTCGTTGTTAATTTGTCACGAAATTTTTTTTTTTGTTAGTAATTTGCGACAAACTGATTCGTGGCAAAAATTCTTATCTAATTTGCCACGAAAATTTTTTTTTACTTTTGCCATGAACATTGTTCGGAACGAATTTAGCGACGAATTTTTATTAATTCGTCGCAAATTAGCAAACGAACTATAAAAATAATTGCGTTAGTATGTCATAAAGCAAAGAACTCTGTACTATTTAGCTAGCTGAGGAAATGTTTATAAAGAACAGAATACTATTCCTCTATACACGGACACATAAAATCAACTCCACCCCTGCATGCCACGGCACTCTACACTGAGCACAGAATAATCTCCGGCAATTCAGACACTCGGATTCTCTCACGACCGCGCCTCCCTCGTTGATCAACAACGCCGAGCAATCCGTAAACGGGCAGTAAAACCTCTCCGCCTCCAAAATCAGAGCCTCGCACAGTGCATTGCTCCAACGATCGAACACCTCTGGAGGGAGTATCGAGCTACAATGCCCCGGCTCCAGGACGCCACCGCAGCCCAAGATGGGGCAGCCTACGCAGGTCACGTTGTCGCGAAGCTTCGAAGCTACGTGTTTAGTGACGCAATCGTTGCAACAAGCGTGACCATAGCCCGCGATACGAAACGGGTCCTCATTCGTCCCCGGCACGGTGCAAACTTCACATATGAACGGAGGGTCGGGCTTGGAATTCGACGGTTGACCCGTTTCGGTTACCGACGAGCCACTGAAGGGCTTCTTCTCCCGCTTTCGCAAGGACGAAAACCAAGTTTCGGCGGGAAACGAGTCCAGGACTCGCACATCGCAGTCGTTGTCTTCGTCCTCAGTGTACTGCTCAACGGAGATGGCGTCGGACTTGCTGCTTCCCGGCGGTGACCGGAGCAAAGCGCGACGCCGGCACGTCGCGCCGGTCGATGCCAACGCCCTTGACGACGACGACGACGTCTTCCGTCGCCATTGATCTTTCTTGCGAGCCCGCGTTGTGTCAGTCCGCTGAGTTCAAATTATCTTACATTTCTTCTTCGCCTTCTCGGTCTGTGTTACGTTGCTCTTCTTCTGCACTGGAATGGAATGGCAGATCATCAATGGAAGGTGGAGAACATGCCTTTTATCCGTTCAGACATGGAGGAGGCCGCGACGTTGACGGGCATGGAGGAGGCCGCGACGGCGGGGGCGGCGGCGGAGGAGGAGGAGTCGGCGGCGGGGGAAGGGGAGGAGCCGGCGTGGCAAGAGTGGCCCTTCTTGGGGAGGCCGCAGCCGCCACAGTTGTAGCTACCACGCTTGGCGGTGGCGTCGTCGTCGGAGGAGGAGGAGAGGGTAGCGGCGGAGTCGGGGGGGGGAGGTGGGGCTAGTGGAGGCGGCGGTGCATGGCGGAGCAGCGGCAAAGGAGGCTAGAGAGAGAGAGAAAGAGGGAGATAAGTTAGAGAGAGAGAGAGAGGGAAAGCTGTGGTGGTGAGGAAATAAAAAGACCGAGCAAAGGGGAGACGATGGCGCGAGGGGAATAGAGAGCGGGTTTCTGAAAAATTTCTACGCGGGTTTCTAAAAATTTTCTACGCCGGTTTTTTGAAAATTGCGACGGATTTATTTTCCGCCGCAAAATTTGGCGACGGATTCATTTTTCCGCCGCAAATTTGCGACGGATTATTTTTTTTTCCGCCGCAAATTTGCGACGGATTATTCTTTTGTCCATCGCAAATTTGCGACGGACTTTGTTTTTTTTCCGCCGCAAATTTGCGACGGATTATTTTTTTTTCCGCCGCAAATTTGCGACGGATTATTCTTTGTCCGTCGCAAATTTGCGACGGACTTATTTTTTCTGTCGCAAATTTGCGACGGACTTTTTTTTCCGTCACAAATTTGCGACAGACTTATCTATTCCGTCACAAATTTGCGACGGACTTATTTTTTCCGTCGCAAATTTGCAACGGACTTATATTTTCCGTCGCAAATTTGGTAGTAAGGGCGGAGCACTCGAAATTTTAGCGACGGACTTATTTTTCCGTCGCAAATTTGCGACGGACTTATTTTTTCCGTCGCAAATTTGCGACGGACTTATATTTTCCGTCGCAAATTTGCGACGTAAAATTTGCGACGGACTTATTTTTTCCGTCGCAAATTTGCGACGGACTTATATTTTCCGTCGCAAATTTGCGACGTAAAATTTGCGACGGACTTATTTTTTCCGGCCGCAAATTTGGTAGTAAGGACGGGAACTCAAAATTTTAGCGACGGACTAATTTTTTCCGTCGCAAATTTGCGACGGATTTATTTTTTCCGTCGCAAGTTTTTGCGACGGACTTATTTTTTCCGTCGCAAATTTGCGACGGAATTTTTCCGTCGCAAATTTGCGACGAATTTTGCGACGGATTTATTTTCCGTAGCAAATTTGCGACGAATTTTGCGACGGATTTGTAATTCCGTCGCAAATTAGCGACGGAAAAAAATCCGTCGCAAAATCCGTCGCAAATTTGCGACGGAAATTTTTCGTCGCTAATTTGCGACGGAATTAGAAATCCGTCGCAAAGTTTGTCGCAAATTAGCGGCGAAAAATTTTCGTCGCAAATTTCCGTCATAAAAATTCATTTTTTTGTAGTGTTAATAGTTTATGAAGAATTCAATCAGGAAACAATAATGTGTTTATCAGATTAATTTCTTTTTTTACCTTAGTTTGACAGAATGAACTAATTTGATAAGACCCAAACCAATTTGAGAAAGAAAACTAATTTTTGCAAAAGCAGAAGTATATTTATGGTCGTGCCTTTGGAAAAAATTATATATGAAACATAATTGATGTCAACGGGGCTATGGCGAACGAAAAATATGAACAACGACCGCTTCTAAATGTGTCGTACTAACAAAAGTTTGATTAAAAAGGTATTAATTGTATCATTTGCCAATAAGATAATGGTACTCCAATAATTTATTCTAAATTTTATTGAAATTGCTAATATTTTCAAAGGATTGTCAACAAATAAAAATCAAAGAAAAGTCAAATAAACTCAGAGAAGATACATTGACAAATTGATTTGGAAATATAAAGAATAAAAGTACAATTATTTGCATACAAGATAAGTTAACAAAATTACAAAAATAAGTTTTTCTTGAGTTAAATTCAGAAAAGGATAAAAAAAAAAGAAAAAAAAAGGGGAAAAATCATATAAATTCTTATACGTTGGAAGAAAGAAATGCAAACATTTGCGGTGCCTCAAAATTGCAAACCAACACCACCGGACTCTTCATGCCTGTTCCTTCGATCAGTTTGGATCAAGAAGTGTTGCAGGGACGCAGCCCCTTTATCCTCAAGGTAGATAGAAATTCAATCTGTTTCACTTTTAAAAACAATCCGAATGCTCATACATACTCTCTCCAATCATTTATATCGATGAAGACAACAATCATGCAAGAAGTAAATCTGCTAGGCATCGCTCTGCAAGGAGAAGTTGACAGTCGCATTATCCTTTCGTAGGACTTTTTGAACCAGTACGCCGATTGCTTTAGGTATCGCTTCAATCCATTCCCGTAATCCACGAATATGAGGCCGTATCGGGTTGTATAACCCTCCGCCCACTCGAAGTCGTCTAGGAAACTCCGCACAAAGCATCCTTTCACATTCACTCCTTCCCTGTCAATGACGAATTCGTGTATATATTGCTTTTTATCAAAATATCATCATTGTTACCACCGATGCATACCCATTATCGATATCGAACTACTTACTCGATAGCCTTGGAGAGATTTGAGAGATGCTGCTGAAAGTTACTTATTCTCAATCTATCTATCAGTGCATCTTCAGGCGGCAACGATTTGTTATTTGCAACTGCCATTCCTGTGGTTGCACAAAACAGCTAGTAAAGAAAAATTACAAGGAGACCCCTCAACCCAAGCAAAGTTACTGTCACTGACATTGATACATGTATTACCATTCTCCGTCACATCTTCATAGTTTTTCTTCACGTGGAGCATCAACTCTCTGATACCCTTTGGGTATATGTACGGCCACTCGGCAGCGGTCTGCAATTTTGTTTAGTTAATTTCTTTATCAGCATTATTCTTAGCATGCGATTAACGCATGAACATTGCATAGATTCTTTAAGGTGCTTATGGTAGACACATTACCGGTTGGCCAATCGGAATGCCATCTTTCTCAGCTGGTAGCAACACAGATAACAAACAAAGTTAATTAGGCAATCAATGAAGAAGAACGCATGGGAGTAAATAACTTGTCCGAGGTATTATTGGATGAATTGATTGGGCAGTGGTAGTGCATGCTTACCGGTCAAATTACAATGACAATCGGTGGTGTAACTTAAGATTGAGAGTGGTGAAAGGGGTTGCGAATTCATCTACGTACCTTGCTGTGTAGTAATTTACCCCCATGTAGTCATGAGAACCTTTTAGCGCCTCTGACTGTGCTTCTGTGATTTTGGGTAACCGTTCACCAACATATCTCCTCATCGATTTTTGGTAATCACCATAGGTAATAGGATGAGCAAACCGGGAAAAGTGCCAAAAAGTCCTAAACCTTTTGCATTAGTGCCAATTTAGTCCTAAACCTTTTTGGTGCCAATTCAGTCCTAAACCTTTTGCATTGGTGCCAATTTAGTCCTAAACCTTTTTTTGGTGCCAATTTAGTCCTAAACCTTTTAAATTGGTGCCAATTCAGTCCTAAACCTTTTTGTTTTTATGCCAATTTAGTCCTTCCGGTCAATTTTGATCGGAATTTCTTAACGTGGGCCCTTTGCCGGTTGGCCATCCTCGCTTGTGCTAACATGGATAACTTAAATAATATTTTAATATATTTTGAATTTTTCTGTTTTTTTTCTTTTTTCCACTTTCTTTCTCTTCCTCACGGCGGTCGTCGGTCGACGGCAGCCAGAGGCGGTGCTTCGATGGTCGGCGAGGTCGAGCTCATGCGGCCACTAGCGGGCTCGCCCTCGCCCGGCCATCGTGAGGCGGCCTCGCTCGGCGGCGAGCCTGTAGTCGGGCGGGGCTCGGCCTCGCCCGGTCGGCGGTGGTTCGCCCGACCAAAGCGAGCTCGCCCTGCGCCGACCACCAGCGGCGGCCTCGCCAGGCGGTAACCCGCCTTGGTGAGCGGGCTCGACTCGCCATGGTCAGCGAGGCCCGACCTCGCCCGGATCTAGCAGTCGAGCCTCGCTTGAATAGCGGGCTCGCCCTCACCCAGGGGTAGCCATTGAGGCGAGCACCTTTTCGCCCGGTGCTTGATGAGCTCGACCTCGCCCGCGGAGGGAGGAAAGAAAAAAAAAACAAAAAAAAAGTGGAAAAAAAAAAAAAACGGAAAAAAAAAACAGAAAAATTCAAATTTTATTAAAATATTATTTAAGTTTTCCACGTCGGCGGATGGTATTCGCCGGCAAGGCGCCCACGTCAGCAAATTCCGGTCAAAATTGGCCGAAAGGACTAAATTGGCACAAAAACAAAAGGTTTAGGACTGAATTGGCACCAATTTAAAAGGTTTAGGACTAAATTGGCACCAAAAAAAAAGTTTAGGACTAAATTGGCACCAATGCAAAAAGGTTTAGGACTTTTTGGCACTTTTCCTAAGCAAACCTTACGTCCATCGGCACACAATGCACTTACTCATGTGACATAAAATTTCTGAGGAAGGGCAAAAATGACTCTTTCGTCGAGGTAAAATTGCTATTATGTGAAAATGCATATTTAGAACCTTACTATGTTTAGTAGTCGGGGATAAAATTCAGGTGAAGATATTCTATTCTGTGTTTGATACTTACCCAAGATGGGATAAAGTTGGATATAAGAAGAATATAACCTAGATAAAATTATTCCATGAAGGAGGTAGGATAAAGGTAGATAGGATTTCTAATATCCATAATATGAATGTTACTTTTCTTGAATAAAAAACTTGTTAAATTAATAAAATTTAAATAATATTCGAATATAAATAATATTTGAATTCTTATATAAAAAAATTCAAAATAAAAATAACTACAATTTCCTTTTTATTTATTTATGTATTCAAAATTCTTTCTATCTTATGATATAAATTCCATATATAAAAATAAATATTTAGTATTTATATTTATTACATGTTTTTGGTATATTAGTATAGTTTAATATTCAATAAAATTTTATTAGAGAATGATGGAGAGGGAAAGAAGACAAAAAAGAAAAGAAAAAAAAAAAAAAGATAGGGAAAAATAATAAATAAAATAAGCAATTAAATGAGCGTAGACAAGAGTGTGTGAAGAAATTTTTACCATCTCCATTTGTGCAATTTGTAGGTTATTTTCCAATGATATGTCGTTCATAGCAAATAGTGGACATGATAATATTGAAAACATCCGGTTTTATTTTCACAATTTACCAAACAATGTAGAGGATATAGTAAATATTTTGGATTTCATATCATATCTTATTCAGTCCTATCATAGCTAGAAAATCCAGATGACCAAACGCAATTTATGAGTACTAGGGGGAATAAAATTGTACGTATCTTCTGATAAATTAAATACTTACCATCCAAACTGAAAGTCAAGAGCTCTAGAGGCTGCCTTCCTACTGATGTTCGTCGAATGCCTTGGGGTCATCCAGAAACTTGCAATTACCATGCCTATTTTCCCATTTTGAGCGGCCTGATTGTGCATAATATACGAGACAATTAGTCAAGTCCAAGCATGCATATTCAACTCAATAGTTTGCCAAAAGAAGGGGAAATCACCGAGATAGGTGTATATATACCTGATACTTGTCCCTGTAGTTTCGTTGCTGACGAGATCAAATTTGACAAGTACCCACATTTAGAAGAAAATCTCGCAATAGGTGGCAACTAACGTCACCTTCTTTACTGGACCTGAAATTTGGTAAGAAAAAAGAAATTCTCAGCTAAATTTCCAAATCGACTAAAGGATAAGGTCAAGCATATTATCATTAAATGGAAAAGATAATTTCCTTTTCTTACCTCTTTACTCATCAACTCATTCAGCAACTTGAATGAATATCTCAGTATATAAAGGTGCTACTCATTTCAACACCTCACTACACTAGCTCAAAACTCATTACGTGAGAGAGAGGTTAAGAACAGGTGGGGGTGTATATGGCCATGGAGGTCACAGCATCCAAGAGAATGGGGTCGATGATGTTTGTGGCGGTTCTAATACTGTCGTCTTCCATCCTAGCCGACGCACGCGTATCTTGGAAATGTTCGTTGAAGTGTGCATTTTTGTGTGTCTTTGACCCCAATTCATTGCAATGCAGTGCAGACTGCATCAATCGTTGCTTAACAGGGCCCCCTACGTCTGCGGCACTAGAGCATTGCGATATCGATTGTTTCTTGTCTACTTGCATGGACTATCATGCGGGTAATAATGTTCGCATCGAGAACGTAGCTTCTTATCAAATTCATAAAACCAAGAAAGTTATTGTATAATCTTGTTTCTTTATCAATGTTTCGTTGTTATATTTTAATTATGAGAGATAGCTGCGTACTAAATTATTTCGTTTCTTGGACTTCGATATATGCTCTTGTTAAAAAAAAAATCAACTTCAATCTTGATATAAGTAACATTTTTAATTTCTTGTTTCTTATTGGAATTCATGCAGACACCAAGAAAGTTGAAGTGGACGTGAAGAAAGTCAGAGCTTGTGCGGATTCATGCTCTCAGGGTTGCCAGAAGACCTATTCATTGCACTAAAGTTTTGGACTTTCATTTGACCATGAGTGAAGTACATTTTAATGAATTTTTAGTTGTGAATTTTTATGAATTTTTAGTTGTGATAAGTTGAGTCTGTTCTTTATTATCCGGATTTAGATTAGGAGACATAATTACAAAAGCCAAGTGGACTCTTGACTTCGATCCGATTATCGGACATAATGGAAACCGTGGCTTTAATAATTCCAGCTTGGCCTTGCTTATGGACGAGCTCCTGCGGATTCGCATGGGATGGGTCGCATAGGATTTGAACCCCTCCAGACAGATTTCCTGGGGGATAAAAAACGAGAAAAAAAAAAACATAGAGCAATAAGTACAAGAGGGACGAAATCCTCATATATCGGTCATAGAATTAGCTTAAAATTTGGAGAAATGACGAGAAATTTCAAGTTCAGAGAGAATTGGACGAAATCTGAAGAGGTTATGGTTGGAGCGGCTGTGAGGAAGACAAAAATGAGAGCAGCAAAAGAAGTCCGGAATATTTTTCAAATGGACAGGTTTCTCCTTTTCCTTCGAGTCCTCGAAATGGACGGAACAGGTGTTTTTGTCCCTTAAATTCAATTGTTCCTCAATTGAATGCAACTTTTATCTATCGTTCACCTGACGTTTAAATTATCTGGCAAAAACCCTTGAGGTTATATCATTGCTGGCCAACAGACTTTATAGCGTAATATTGTTGATACCTAAATTTTGGTTACTCAATTTACTCCATTCAATACATTA
This sequence comes from Syzygium grande, assembly GCA_024733475.1. Taxonomy (NCBI): domain Eukaryota; kingdom Viridiplantae; phylum Streptophyta; class Magnoliopsida; order Myrtales; family Myrtaceae; genus Syzygium; species Syzygium grande. Next base: position 165,154 of record JAMXDD010000031.1, read on the forward strand.
AAAAAAAAAAAGGATCGAGTTTGACTCATAAACAAAAATATTAATATTGTGTTGAATTTAGGCATTCTAAAGCATGTGCCCATTGAATAATTTCATTGACCCGGCGGTGGATTGCGTAGCTGAATTCCACGTCTGCCCTGCATTGGTCATCTAAGTAGGGAAAGTAAAAGGAATTTCAGCAAAGTCCAAGATGGGAAATTTAGCTCGTGGAAAGATTCTGGGGCGAAGCAAAAAGGAAAACATGGGCTAAATATATATGATTCTTGGCAAGGAAGGTGGGCACGTGATTGGGGCAATCGTCTCCGGAAGGCAAAGATAATATGCACCGTTAAGGACGAAAATCGATGAGACAAATCTGGCCGTAATTGAAGACAATATTCTCGACAAGAATCCGGAAAGAGGAAGCAGATTCGATCGGGCAATATTCAGCCATACTCTCGTCCAAGAAAGGGACACAGAGAACGGCAGGAATATCGGAGAAAGGGAGAGCTCAATCGGGCACACATCAAGCTTCTTGGAAAGAAATCAAGAAGAAATGGCTTAATATGGAAAAGGATATACGCGCACATTGAAGGGATTTAAATTCCAACGCATTTCCGTGTATATTCGGAGAAAGGGATGTAAGTGTTTTTTTTTATGCGGGCTGAATTAATTGAGATTAAAATTTACTGTTTTATGGGTTGGTTGATAAGGTAAGATATAAAAATTTAATTAGTTTAATGTGAGGTTGACTGGTGTGGATCTGTGACGAGAGGGTTTGTGACTGAAAATTGCAAAAATAACCTCAAATAAGGAGCCGTTGCATAATACAATTCATGAGGGGCAGTCTTATTGAGCTAGTGATACACAGGGCAATAAAGGAGAAGCACTTGAGTTGTTGCCATTCATATAAGATCAAATTAATTCTATGTAAATCAAACCCTAATATTTGGATAAACATCATACCCAAATTCTTAGAGTAAGATGGTTTTCACAATATCATAATAAATGAGATGCATACCTTGATCTATGATGATTTTTGTGAATAAATCAATTGTAGATGAGCCCCAATGGGGCTTTCAAATCCATTGCACTAAAGTTTGTACATTTTATGTTTGTCAATTTTAGTTGTTTCTGGGAGTAATTGCCAAACACCCCAAATTTTCCCCAAGGGGCTTTGGGCCCTAAAGGGGCTTTCAAAATGCTTAACCAAATGTACCCGCAATTCATTTCCATGTGCTAGAAGAAACCCAGTCGCACTAGGAAAGTGATTTTCCTTTAAGAAAATGGTGTCTGCAGCGGGAATAATCAAAGGCACGTATGATGTAGGAACTGAAGAATTTCCCAATGCGTCCTACGGATTTGTTGATGTCCGAGACGTTGGACAAGCACACATTTAAGCTCTTGAAAATCCTTTAGCTAGCGGCAGATATTGTGTAGTTGGAGGAGCAATGCACCGTCGCGACACCTCAAAGATCTTGCGCCATCTTTATCCCACATTGCATCTCCCAGAAAAGTAAGTTCCCATCTTTGTTCCAGTCCATAGATTAAAAGGTAACTTTTTTCTCTTATGAGCAACTCGAGAAGTGGTCTTAAGTCGAGCATATACCCTAACGTTCACCAATGCTGCATGAATCATGCATTTTGAACACAGATGTGAAGACAACAAACCTGCTATGTCGGCTTCATAGGATATCAAGGGAAAAAGTAGAAGGTAGGGCGTGAATTTCTCATTTCTTGGAAGTTAGCCTAAGAGACACTGTTGAAAGCCTCAAGGAGAAAGGTTTCCTCTCCTTTTGAGCTTTTCCTTTGGAGGTCGGCCTAAGTGACATCGTTAGGAACCTCAAGGGCTAAGGCGGAGCCTCTCTATCTAAGCTCTTCTCAATCAACGACGATGCTCATGACCTCGTAGTTGAACTTGAAAGGTTGCTGATAATGTATTCTATTTTTCGCCTAGTTACCATCATCGGGCCGTGGATGGTGTTGCGTTCACTTGTTGAATAGAGATTTCCATCTCTAAACTTGAAAGATGATGCAACGCTGAATGACTATCCTACAAGTACTGTTGTCTAGCTCAATTTGCAAATATCTGCAGCGAAGTAAGTTCTCCTAAGTACCTAGTGAAGCTATATGTCTAGGAGTGGGCCAATGACCGTGGTGGCGTGGTGATTGTACAAGAATTTTTTTTAATATTATTCAATAACAATATCGGGATAATTGAGTGTGCTGACATTGGAAGGATTTTACTACAGAGCACGGAAGTGAGCGCAAAGGGCCAAAATGTCTTCATATATTCACATAACGGTTGCACAATCAACAGCTATTTTATCCCGGATGACTTTTCCATCGATCGCAGCAACTGTCCTGAAGTAGCAACTTACCCTTTCATCCTTATAACTCAGTTACCCTTTCATCCTTATAACTCAGTCGTTGCTTTTGTGTGTGTGTGTATATATATATATATATAAAACAAAGGAGAAGAATCGAAAAAGAGCAAGAAAAGCTGTCGAGTGTCCGTCCACCCGCCCGCAAAAGGCTAGCTTCCATTTTTAATATATATATATAAGGGAGGAGAGACGGTCTCAAAATGGCTTTCGTTCGACGTTGACTGTTCAAGGTCTAATGAGCATCTCTCTCTCTGTTCTCTCCACCGTCCCCATAACAGCACGCGAGGAGGTGGCGGAGGAGGAGCGAACGGGAGAGAAAAGAGAGAAGAGCGCGTGTCGGCCTCTGATAGACCGACCAACCACGTGGAATGAGATTATCCGAGTGAGTGACTGACTGGTAATAACACTAGTAACTAATAACACTGTCAAATAACGCGCTCTTATCGGTCTCCCAGAGAGGGCGAGGGTTGTTTTTCGCTTGCGCTGATATACGGCGGGGAGACAGGGAGTAATTTGAGCACGTGGGATAAAGGGGAGAGTTGAAATGAGCACGTGGGGAACAAGAAAATAACAAATCTGGCAAAAAAAAACCGAGAAAGGCTTTAGATTAAGATATGTAGAAAACGGGACCACCAGTTTTTAGGCCGGGATTTTAATATGGGCTGCGAGGTTAACGGCCCTTCATTGCATTTGACTCGATCGACCATTTGAATGATTCATTTGGAAACCTACCATGTGCCTTAATCATGGGGACCTAACAAAAATCAGTCCGTTCTCGACCACGATAAACGGTGCTTTTGGCTTTGGGAAAATAAAAATAATGATCTCACGGACCACTGTCTCGCAAATTTTCTCTCTTATTAAAACGTATTCTAGGGTTTACACAAACTTCAAGTTAAAAAAATTGCCATATATTTTATCTCTTAAGCTGTGACTAGACCTGTCAAATGGGTGGGTCGGGTCGGATCTGGGTCGAGTCTTAAATGGTCCGATCCAAATTGACACATTAACCCATTTATGATCCATTCATGCGTAATGCAATTTTCTTGACCTATACCCAACTCGACCCATACCCGATCAAATCCATATTGCTAAAATACTTCTATATTTAATTAAATCTAGGAAAATTCATATCCAAACCGAGATGAGTGTCTTGAAGTGAGTGAGCGCAAGGTTAAATAAGGGCGAGAGAAATAAGTTGAGTTTAAATCAATTGTAAACCCATTTACGACCCATTTAATACTAATATTAGACTTCTACCCATTCATGATTCATTTACTAAATATAATTAATCCATTCATGATCTATTTATTAATATATAGGTTAAAAAATGGGTTTATGATCTATTTTGATAAGTTTAGTTGTGACGAGATACCTCCTATTTAAAAGGAACAGATTGGTAATTCATCATGAGCATGGTTTAAACTTTATAACACAGCATGTTGTGCGAATTTATTTATTGATCTCAGCTAACCTTTGTACCTTATGTCGTAAGATGTAATCGCTTCAATTTACTTTCGGCTGGACCACCTCCCAAATGCAGTTCTTTAAGGCTTGTTAACCAATGCGTAACCCTCGAGTTTTTTTTGGGTCGAAGTGTAACCCTCGAGTTTGGAAAAGTCAATGTTTTCGTCCTGCAACTTTCTCCTCATTATATTCCTTAACCAAAGGGCGCGTGCCTCGTAAAAAAGTGAAAAGAACCGACGTTGAAATAAGAGCATTCGTAACACCAATACGTACAAGTTCATCTAGTATTTTTTTTTTGGAAATTTGAATTTTCTAGTTAATAAGTGAAGATTTCAGCCTCTAGAATATAGTTTGTGCTGTGTAACAAGGCAATGACCACGTCGGTGACTTCCGATTAAAATTGAAAGAAATGATTATATTGGTAAATCGTAAAAAGATTTAAGACTAAATTGATTAAATAAAAAATTTTAATATCATATCGGTATCCGCACAATAATTTTAGAACTTTTTGGTAATTTTTCGTATGCAAGACATAAGTGCTTTTTAATGTTTCAAGAATACTTATAGTGTTCTCAGCTGCCCAAATGAGTGAGTACATGCCAAGTTCATCACCTGTGTTCCTTTTACCTACAGGATATGTTTGCTCATTCACCATTCGGACATGCATCCCTTTTGGGGTTTTCACCTTATTCCAAGTCGGTTCTCCGGCTAACTTAAAAAAAAAAAATTAAACAAAACAAGAGGCCCACTTGGGGGTCCAAAAGAGTTAATAAATAAAGAAAAAAAATGGACAGTTCAACAACTGTAGGCCATAATTAGTGGAGCCTGAATGGCGTCAAGTCGAACGTCAAACATCCAATCTACATAAGCACACGATGCCTACTTGCAAATGCTCCCAATGATTGCGCTGAACGATGGAACCATCCCAATTATGAGCTCAACTCAACACAGTCTGACCATGTTTAGCCCTCTGATATCCACTAATCTATGTATTCGGAACGTTTTTTTCCTCTGTGGCTTGTGAAAAAAGACAATTATGTCTTTTTCGTTATTGACTCATTGACGTTGTGCAGGTGCTATTCTAAACTAGAGGCTTCCTTGGATTATTGCCGTTAGATTAAGAGTTAATGGAGCTTTTATCTTTACAAGGGCATCCGCGCCTAACCCCAATTTATGGGGCAAGCTTTATTGATGCGTTTTTATATTAATATGTCGATGCCTGCACATTCTTATTTCTTTTTTTTTTTTTTCAGGAAAGAGGAAATATCCTTTAAATGTTTTACATTCCAATGATTTCGAGATGCGGATGAGAAGTGAGATGAAGCCTTAGACATGCTTAGGTCCATTGTTCCATTTTGTGCAAAAGAAATGGGAGTAAAAGAAGTTCGTAGGAAGATGAGGAAGGGAAAAGACATAAATTCCGTGCTAACTTTACCAGGACCGCACCCACAGAGACCGGACCATATTAATGTCTAAGGCATCTGGCCAAAATGACTTCAACTGACGCGGCAAACAAAACTACACCTTTGGATTGAACCTTCTGACGTGCTCTTTACGCCTTCTTTTCAACTAGAAGAGGTAATTTTGTGGCCGGGATTATTGCTCAAAATCCATCTACATTTCGGTGCCGTCATAAAATCACCTCCGAGTTTTGAAAGCTACCGATGACCCTCGTACGCTTTGGTGCAGTTGTAAAAAGCCTTCGAACTTCTATTAGTAAAACTTTAATTTTTTTTTTTTGGACGCTAGTTTTTCTATCTACATATTTGTCAAATGCCATTTGAACATGGACTTATTCGCCTATTTTAAATGATCTCTATTAGTTTTTAAAAAAAAAAATGATCTCTATTAGGTGGTTGGTTCAGTTAAAAAAAAAAAAAAGAGGGTACATTGTTGTTGATGAGGAAAAGAAAATTTAATAGAGTTTATTTTGGTCAAGAATATTAAGTTAGTCAATTTTGAGGTAATACTCAATGGCTACGTCTAAGGATAAACTAGTGACTGTAGTAAAAACCAAAGTTTAGGCGGTGACATGTAAACTTTTCAAAATTCGGGGACTATTTTACAATTGTGCTAAGTTTAGAAAAGTAATTTATAACTTATCAAAAGTCAAGTTGCCAAAACTCGAGGATTTTGAGCAATGTTATGAAAGTTTGCCCATGATACATTTCAAGTATAGCCCTACAATAAACAACAAAAATTCGATTGCTTCCGACTAATCATCGTTCTCAAATCATATCTCTTTTCTTGTCTTGCAATTTCGTTTACACCATATCGTATTTGGAATAAAACAAACCAAGATTCGATTCATTGACTTCCAAACTTAGTTTGATTTGGTTTAGTCTCTTAATTTGTTCTGTTTCATGACCCCGCAATCGAACCAAATCAGGCTTTTTTTTTTCTTTTCGTGTCCCTCAAATCACTGAATCAAGTGAGACTGAGAATCGCACAAACTCCTCATCCATCCACCCCAATTTAGACCATAGTTTTCACGCATTTCGGGGAGCAAAGTAGATTCGTATCCCTGACATTTTCAAAAGAGAGAGAGACAGAACAACAACGCAAAAACATGATGACTGATGAGTCGCGCTCAGACTGCGGATCCAAAGCCGATGCCGAGCTTTGCTGAGTCAGTTGGAACCAGATAGTCACGTGCTTATCAAAGGACGTATTTAGCTTGACACCGAACTCTTCCCACGTCTCTCTCACGCACGCAAATGTGTGGAGGGAAACAACGTCAAACCCTAGGCCCCAACTCAGTGCGATTACGCAGCTTTGATCCCCATCAACCTTCGAAAGGTTCCGACTCTTGAAAAGAACAGAGCACGTGAACTCACCAATACAACGTGCGACTCGTTAGTTTCTCCGTTCACGTAATTTGTAGGACCAGTCTCCATGATTGAACCTGTTTTATAGCACGTGAAACTCGTTGTCATTGCGACTTAGCAGATTGCGGCTCGGTCGACATCGGCCGCATGATTTCTGATCGCTCTTCTTTCTGGTTTTGGCTTCGTCTACTTGCATCCCGCGTGATCCCTTGAAAGTTACGGCTTTGGGAAGACATTACTTTTGACGTTTGCTGCATTAATGAGCAAAATTATATCTTCCTAAACGTTTCGGCATATATCTCTATGAAAAATAAAAGGAAAACACTTATGTAACGGTTGCCAATATTATTGCAAGTAACGGTGGCATGTGCGCCACAAGTCGTAATTGAGAGAAAAATGGCAACTACTCAGTCAATTCTTCATGACAAAATGTTTTTAATTTTCTGTGGTTTTTTTTGTACAAAATTGTGTCCGAAGTCTCGGTTTTTGTTGGACAATATGTGGCAGTTTCAAAAACATATTTTATGCACCGGAAGTACTCGCTCAACAATGATATATAGGGAAGCAAGTCAATCATAAATTGAGAATTTACAAATTTTAGATGCAAAATTTCTTGTGATGTATATCATGCATATAACATGAATATGTGATTAGTTTGTTTCGCCAAAATAGTTTTATGCAATAGTTTTGCATACATGTGTAAAAAAAAATCCGTGCCTCAAATTCACATATTCGCATTCGTTATCGGATTGGTACGCATTACAACCAATTTTTCATTTGAAATTGGAAAATTCTCAATTTGTGATTGGTTTGCTTTTAAAATGTCATTGTCGCGCCAATACTTCCAATGCATAAAACATGTTCGCGAAACTATAACATATTGTCCAACAAAAAATCGAGACTTTAGGTCATGGATCGATCAACCCGATCGGAAGGGTAACCAAGGGATCGACCATGGTTTGATCAAGAATCGACTACGGAATAATCAAACGATTGTGACGAATCAATCCAATTACCATACAAGTGACCCGAGCTATTCGCCATGGATCGACTTCTCAACCATAAGAGTTGGTTGTGGGATGGTCATGTACCACCACGGATCGGTTCATGCGATCGTATGTTGGTCACGAAACGATCGATCCCACACAACTACATAATAACCGATGGATGGGCCATGGGCCACTTGGACGGGTCATGGGCCACTTGGACGGGTTCCTAAATTGATTCGGCAGCCTTGCCGAATAGGCCATGTGCCTAAACCGTGAGCCAAGCCATATGTCGGCCATATGCCAAACTTGAACATTTTTGTAAGGCCAAAAGCTAGCTCAAGCACCGCCATGTGTCCATTCAGGCTAAAGACATGGTAGATAGGCCGCGAGCCCATGTGGCCAAGCCAAGGACATTATGCACTTGATCCCGGGCCAAGCACGGCCGTCGCCCGATCTACTCCCCACCACACTATAGGCCACCGACTTAGCCACTCAAAACAAATTTGGCCATGATCCGCCACTTCTAATGGTGACTCGACTACGAATCTCGGTTGAGTAGGCATGATCGATCGTGGATGGACATAAGGAACTCATCTCTTACCGAGTTAGCACCTCCATTAGCTTAGTTCTCATGTTTGTATTATTCATTGGAAAATGAACAAAATGGAAGGTTTTAAAAGGGAGACTTGCCTTGGAGAGCAAGCTAGAGATAAGCACAAATCCAAAGCCAATTGATTACATCAAATCTAGATATTAAATGAAAGAGGGAGAGTCATATAGTCTAGTTGTCTTCTACATCATTACACCCCATTAATGTCAAAATGATTCATGCTTAGATGGCCCAATATGAAGAGGGCAAATGTTTACCTAAAGTTTAAGCTTGCCACACCATCTCATTAGACTTGCCACCTTTTCTTGTTAGGCTAGCCAACTCATCCATTAGGTTTGCCACTCTAAGGATTCTTCTTGGTCCAAATGAAAGAGTAATGATGAAAGGTTTGCCTATAAATAGAGGCATTAACTACTCATATTTTCACTTTCACTACTCATTTTTCTCTCCCTCTCTCCCTCTCGCCCTCTCTTCTCTCGATTGCTCCCTGCCCGGCATGCCCATGCCCGTGTCGCGCCATGTCGCTCGGCTCACCATTAGGCCACCATCGGTTGCAATCTTGGAGGGTTGTAAGTGGACCTACTAAACTTTGGTTAGAGCATTGCGTTATGTTGTTGGGCGAGTCATGTTCTTGTTATGATTGTGTGGATTCGATTATTTGTAAATGCATGATATAGATTGCCTTGCATGTATATGTATTTGTAAGGTTTACTTATGCATTTGGTAATATGTGTGAAAGTACATCGGGCCATGAATGAGTCTCGCTTGGTTCGGATTGGCGTCAAGGCGTGTCGAAACAAGCCTTGCTTAGAGGATCAGTATTAAGGCGTACCGATTCAAGCCTTACTTGGTATAGGTTGGTGCCATTCTTTGGTTGGTTTGGATCACGAACTTGATTCCCGCTTATCATGATGTAAGGCTTTAGAGGTTATATTGCATGGCACACATTTCTCATGAAGTACTCAAGTTGGCATGGTCATCACCCTTGGGGGGAAAGTATAGCCGTTGCCCTTGATTAGGGGATGTTGCTTGGAGAATTAGAAGAAGAATTGTACTAATAGTTGAGATAATAAATCCCTTGTGTGCATGCACTTAGTGGTAATGTTGTTGTTTGAATAAAAAGACAAGTTCAGATCATTTCATGCACAAGGACAAGCTTGTTTGAAGCATTTTTGCTATTGATCTATCATCAACATTAATGTGACTATGTGCATGTGCTTTATTTGACGGCAAGGCATCCTCCTATTTGGAGTTTAGTGAGTTTACTTACTGAGTTGTGAATCACTCCTTATTTTTTATAGACCTGTAGGTATGGTGATGTCGCCTCCAGCTCGTCACGGACTTCCTATTGATATGCATGTGTCTGCGGTTGATATTGTAGACATAGAAGCGGATACCACATACTGTAGGTGCACCACCATTTAGTTGGGTGCAAGAGGATGTTGACAACCTGGTTCCCCATCGATACAAGGCTTAGCTCATATGGTTCGATGGAGATTGAGTCGGCACTATCCGTGTTTTTGACATATTGCCAGGATTCACACCCACTAGTACCGTGGAGGATCCCTAGGTTGCTAGTCTAGTAAAGGGGAAGTTGTTTTTGGTAGTGTAGCCCACTAGAGGAGCTAAGGTTACCCCAACTTTTGATGAATGTAAGAAGAGATTGCTCGTAGAAAAAGGCTTATAAAATATGAAGATGTGATGTATGAAAGCATTGGTGTGTTTGTGAATTGTTTGTCCTTCCTGGCTGCATATTGTTGATTTTGTATGGGTGTTGTTGAATATATGCTTCCGCATGCTCTTAAAAAAAGATAAAATATTCAGGACGATGATGAGCCTGAGAAGTTGCGAAAATAATTTTTCCCCGATGTCGGGGCCACGAGCGGGGTTCTGACAAGTGATGGTTAGAACTTTTGAAATAATTTTCCCAGATGAGATTTATTCTTGATATAAGCTCATCGAATTAAGAGAAAACTCTAATCTCCTTATTATCGACACACAAAATGCATCGTCCAGATGATAATAGAACACGATACTTTTCCAATACATGAAGGGACAAAAGGCAGGTTTTCAATCTGTTGCTATACTTAGAGGTGTCAAAATGGGTCATAAACCCATATATGACCCATTTAAAAATAATTGGGTCATATATGGGTCACTTTAATTTTAAAGAATCAAGGTTAAATGGGTTTTAAATTTTAAAGCTTAAAGATAAATGGATCTAAATGGGTTGAGTTTGGAACCCATGTCCAACCCACCTACTAGATCCATCCACACACTTTTTCCCTTTTTACAAAAATGTTTTTTAAAAATCGAAATTTAATTATTTTATTTTTCTCTTTTTCTTTTATTTTTTCTTTTTTCTTTTTATCTTCTTTGTTTGTCTTTTTTTTTAAAATTCCGGCTAGTGGTTGGCCACGGTGACCGACCACCGCCACCGTGACCGCCACCGCCACCGAGGCGGAACAACCTCACCGAGAAGGTTGGCGAGCTAGAGCTTGCCGGCCTCGGGTGAGGCTCGAGCCTCGCCGATCCGGGCGGCGTCGAGCTTGCGGCCTCGGCGAGCTCAACCTCGCCCGATTTGGCGAGGTGGAGCCTCGCCCAAGGCCGACGAAGCTTGAGCTCGCCCGACCTCGGGCGAGGTCGACCTCTCTCTCGAGGTTGGCGGCTCGAGCTTGCCAACCTCGAGTGAGCTCGACCTCTCCCAAGGCCTACGAGCTTGAGCTTCACCGGTCTCGAGCAAGGCTCCACCTCGCCAAACCGGGCGAGGTAGAGCTTGCCCGAGGTCGGAGAGGCCTAAATCCTCGCCTGTGGTTGATCGCCGGCCACGGCGGCCGTGATCGGCCAAGAATAAAGGAAAAAGAAAAAAAATAATTAAAATTTTGATTTTAAAATAAAAAAAAATATATATTTTTTTTTTATTTTCTTGGATAATGACTTTATGGAAAATATTTTCTAGAAATGTCACATTTTCGTAAAACAAATAAAACCTCAATTTTAAAAAAATATTATAAAATTTTTCACTACCTTTGTATTGCATAAAATATTTTAGCAGTATAATTTTTAAAAAAAATCATAAGAAACAAGTATTCCTAGATTAGGTTAAATATAAAAGTGTTTTAGCAATATGGATCGGGTCGGGTATGGGTTGGGTATGGGTCGGATCGGGTATGGGTCGAGATATTTACACTATGAATAAATGGGTCATAAACGGGTTAATGGGTCAATTTGGATTGGACCATTTATAACCCAACCCAAACCCGACCCGACTCACCCGTTTAACGGGTCTAGCTATACTATAACAAAATGGGACAAGAATCTTAGCAATTAACAAAACATTCGCTTTTGACTTTCATCTCAACGATAGTAAAACCCCATCTAATCAACTACATAAAGGTAGGGAACTGGACGGTAGGGAGATAGAGAGAGCGAAAGGGCGCTATGCATAAACAATCCATCATCTGCTTCATGAAAATAAAAGAAAGACGTAGTGGAATCTTATGGTTAACAAAACGATAAGTCCAACTAACGCAAGGGCGGAAGTCTGCTGACGCCATTGACCGGGAACGTGGAGTTCCTGGGCATCTGCTGCTTTGAGTCTTTGACTGTTGGGGTTCATAGTGACGCCATCGATAGATTTGTCGCTTGATTTTTATTCTCGATGTGAGTAAGAGAATCTCGAACACCAATATTCTCCGCAGATCCTCAATTTTCTCCCTTATTTTATGTTGCACGCGAGCAACTGTTTATATTGATAGGTTGCTGATTAGTCAGTTTTGTACTGTGTTTTGGCAGCAGGTGAAGAACACGAAAGGATAGATATCCGGGAAATGAAATTTTTGAAGAGAAAAATTGTTCTCTAGCTCTATACATGTGTAATTGCAGATGCAAGCCTTGATCTCAATAGGGCTTTTGTATTAATAAGTTGCTGACCCATTTCTTAATAATAGAAAGATTTAGGGAAAGAAAAAAAAAAGATTTCTTTGACTCGTCCTTGTGTTTGTTTACACTTGAGTAAAAGCAAAATGTCTGCTTTTTAAAATATCTGAATTTTATCAAATTATGAAAACTTATAGGTGAGTTTATGTGCCAACATTCGAGGGTTGTGGAAATTTCAAGAGTTTGAATTCAAATAAAATTCAAAGCGTGCGAGTTGTAAAATTTGTAGAAAAAACAAAAATTCAAAAAGTAAAGATCAATTCAAATAAAAAATTCATCAGTTAATACGAACAAAATATGGTGAATTTCCTAAAAAAACCTCGAACTTTAGGTCAAGTCCTAAATATATCCCAAACTTTTTCCATCCGGGAAAAAATCCCAAACTTTAGGTCCGGACCCAAATATGCCCCAAACTTTTTTTGTCTAAAAAAAAACCCCAAACTTTAAATTCAGTCACAAATCATCCCAAATTTTGTTTCAGTATAAAAAGATCAACAAATTTCAATTTATTTTCAAAAATATACTCCTATGATCCGGTCCCAACTTAACGTGGTACTTTCACATTGATAACAAATCCACATTAGCAAAGTAATGAAGCGATAGGTACAGACCGACATCGCATTTCCATTTCAATAACAAATCCAACCCAATAAAAATTATTGAAATTCTCCAAGATAAAATCGTTCTAAGATATGATAGTTAGGGGACGATAATAAATCCACTCCAAAAAAACTTTTTAAAATACCCAATTTTTAGGTTTAATCCAAATTTGCCCCGAACTTTTCTTTATCTAAAAAACCCCATTACCTTGTCGATGTTTATTTGTTATCGATGTGAAAGCATCATGTCAAATTGAGATTGAATCATGAGAGTACATTTTTTAAAATAAATCAAATTTTGGTGATTTTTTACACAAAACAAAATTTTGGGCAGATTTGAAATTAGATTTAAAGTTTGGAATTTTTTTTAGACAAGAAAAAATTCATGAAAAATTTGGAATTGAATCTAAAGTTTAAGATTTTTTCGAGATAAAATAAATTTAAAACTTGACATAAAGTTTGAAAGTTTTTAAGGACTGAGACAGAATAAAATATAATAATTTCACGATGGTGAATAGGGTAAGTACAAGGACAGCAGATGGAAAGCAGAAGCAGCAAAATCCAATGAAGGTATGGGAAAATGTGCAGCTGCTCATGACAAGACAAGACAAAGGGGCGACTGGATAAAGATCGAAGGTGGTTGCCGCAGACGACATTATTCGCATTTTTTTTTTTTTTTGCTAGAAACGACATTATCCACATTAAACCAAAGAAGCTCAGACAACAAGAGGTGGAAAGTTTGAGTTTCTGAGGGACAAAAGTAATATATATTTTAAGGACTTCTTGCAATTGTGTCCCCTTCTTCCGAGTTGTATCCTTGACCTTGGTGACCAGCTGGTCTATCTTTTGGGAAGAGAAGTGCATGAAAATGGAGTTGTTCCTGGAATCACGGTGCTTGTCCATGTTGAAAAAAAATATACACGTGAATCGGAAAAATAATAACGTTAGATTTTGAGGCGTAATATCATTTTCTTTAGAAAATTATTTAGCCCACAACGTTGTTAATGATTATTGACACTTCAAGATATAACAAAATCTCAATGAGAATACCAAATAGCAATTCGGTATTTCTCTATGATCTCTCAAGGGAAGCAATTGAAAAGATGGTTATATATTTTTGGAAGAAATGGAAAATGATTGTTCTAGTTCATGAACAAAAACGTTAAAATATTTATCGTTGAACAAACACAACCTTTCGAATGTGAACAAGTTATGTTTGAACAAACACAACCTTCCAAATGTTGTAAGGAAGCCTAATTATCGTTAGGCAGAAAAATAAAAATTCGAAATTAAATTATTAAAACATAACCGCCGCTTTATTATGAACAATCACACTATTTCAATAGGACAAAATAGTTATTTTATAATAATAAATTCGAAATTTAATAAATAAAAATAATGATCATTGATTAGTGCCAAATCTCATCCACGTGCGCACTCACATCCTTTTGATGTGGGACAAGGCACCTCTTAATTTGTTTTCTGAACAAAATACCAACAATCCCCTTTTTGTTTGTAAAACAAAATTGAAGTAAAACATTAAAAATATGCAGCCAAAGTTTCCATGAGACTAATATGCATACATAAAGGTCTCTTCGAGTTAAACCTTTACTTAGTGGAAGTATCTTAAAATTCTATAAAAGTTTCAAGTAGCTATGCTTTTAAACTTACCACTCTAATAATAGAATTGGATATACATATATATCAACCTGTTGTTTTAGTAAGAAGTTCTAATTTACTCAATACTATTATGGCATTGTACTTGTACCTATTTCATGAGCTCTCTAAAAAGTAACCCTAACTTTCGTAAGAAGTGCCACCACTTCTAAGCTCATATAGGTGAAGTATCTAATATGTGTTCTTGTTACTAATAGCACTTTGTAATATACTTCATTAAGAATTTAATTCAGCCTACTAAACATGAAAGACGATATTGACTTTTCATGTCCGGGCTAATGTCGGTATTAAACAATCTTTTCAATAACTTGTTTTTACTTATTAAACCTTATAACTAGTGATTTTCTAGTATTAGGTTAGGTTACCATTACTAATGATTTTGGTCAAAGGGTTTTAGCCCCATTTCTTTTGAGGTCATCTTTACCACATCTCTTGGTAAAGCCTTTGTAAAGGAATCAGGTAGATTCTTGCTTGACCTCACATAGACAATTGTTATGGTACCATCTTGAATCAATTGTCTCACGTACCATGTCTTAGACTAATAAGTCTAGACTTGTCATTATAAATGCTACTGTGAGCTCTAGCTAAAGTAGCATGACTGTCACAATGAATAGAAATAGGAGGCATAGGACTAGGCCATAATTTGATATCCAACAACAAATTTCTAATCCATTCAGCGTCTTTCCCAATTGCAGTTAAAGCAATAAATTCAAATTCCATAATTTGTGTTTCTTGCTCACCCAAGATACAACACATCCACCTAGTGTGAAAATCCATCCAGAAGTAGAATATTTATCATCTACACTTGTAATCCAACTAGCATCTGTGTATCCTTTTAATACTGCTAGATAATTATTATAGAACAATTCCAAATTTTTAGTTCTCTTAAGATAACCAAAAATTTCTGGTAATAACTTTCAATGTTCTATACTTGGATTACTAGTATATCTACTCAACTTGCACGCTTGAAAAATGCAATATTAGGTCTAGTACAATGCATTGCATGCATTAAAGACCCTATAGTACTCTCATATTCAAGTTGTGCTACTGCTTTATCAGTATGATAATTTAATTTAATACTGAAATTAAATGGAGTACTCATATCTTGAAACCAAGATGTTCAAATTTATTCAACATTATTTCAATGTAATAACACTGGCCCAAAGAATAACCTCCACTATGTTTTCTCACTTTAATACTTAAGATAGTATCTACTTCACCTAAATTTTTTCATTAAAAAAATGGAAGTTAGATACTTCTTAATCTCGTTAACTCCAGTTATATTAGTTCAAAAATAAGCATATCAAAGAAAGACACTTTTGATAGCTTTAGGATCAAGTTTTGTTCTCTTGGGTTGGGTACTTGGTAATATGCCAAGCACCCCAACACTTTAAGACTATTTCGAGAGGCATCCAATCGAAATTTTGCATCCTTAGGATGCCAGGCCAATTGGTCACTAGGCGCAAGAAACCTTTGCATACAATGAGACTCCGTGGAATGTTTAGAGAAGGTTCAAGTGATAATTCTTTTCATGGGCCCACTGACACTCCCTCATGAGACTCTGGGGACCATGTCTTTGTCGCCCCATGCAAGAGCTGCCAAGAAGTTGGATTTATCTGTAGCATCCAAAGGACCAGACGTAACCCCCTCCTCGGTCGGCCCATACATTATAATACCACCTCCTCTATCCAAAGGTTAATTGGTATGACACAATTGCATAGACTACCAACTAAAGGAGGGTCACTGATCCACCTTTCACTGAACATTGGATATAAACGGCAGAGTCTGCTCTAACATCTAAATGCTAGTTCGGCACATGCCACAAACTTTTTCCAGTTGCGAGCATCAAAATCCAGTTTGCTCACCTCTAACCAAGATAATTATGGATACAATCAGAATAACTGATCTCAGAAAAAGGGAGAACCTATGTATCTATATGTAGGTAGCATTATCATATCATTCATTCCTATGATCAAACCCACAAAATTTGTCCTTTTTCTTTTTGCAACATATTCATTCATAAATTGACAATGCCTGTAGTGAGCGGAAAAGTACTGGCTCTATCAGACAAAAAAGACCTTCTCAACGCCATTAACAGTTCGCTGATTGATAACCCACCCAAGACTCTTCATTCACAGATTTGTCTTGTATCTATTGATGGCGATCGTGTGCAGCTCTCCACTCGAAAACAGGGAGCGGCGTGGGGTGAGACCCAGTAGTGATGGCGTGGGTATGGCGAAGTGTCGGGGCTGTTCGCCGTGGAAATAGTCACACGCAGCCACAATCTGATGCTGGAGTCACGGATGCAGTTTAGGCACGGGCGTCTCCAATCCGAAGTGCATGAACGAGTAGGGACTCGGGGCAGCGAATAAACTTGTTACTTTCTCTCTAGTTGGTGTTGTAGTTTGTACCTAATTCTGCTTCGGCATTTTCTCGACTTCTCCCTGGATGAACTTATATCCCTTTTTTCTTCTTTGTGAACTTCCAAGCCCACAATTTTTCCTTGTATTGCCTCTGCTCATGAATTGTATTTCTATTTTCCTTGTGGCCAACCTCTCACGGTTTCTCTTCTTTGTCTCCTTCCTCTCCTTCTCGGGCCGATCACCCTTCCACCATTCCTCACACAAGCCCACAATCTCCGCTGACCAGACCGAGGCCAACTCGAAGAAAACTAATTATCCTGCAGTGCTCACACCATCGGCAACAGATCGTCCGCCGACTACGCCTCGCGAGCGATCGAGATGCACAGCCGGGCCACGAGGCCAAGAAGAAACTTCTACTTTTGGCGATCGACTCTAACTCCATTGTTACACAAATAATTCCTTAAAATTGTTGGGAAAATTGTACACGTGATTCAGGAAGAACAATGAAGTCGAACTTTGAGGTGTGATATCACTTTCTTTAAGAAATTATTTATCCCACAACATTACTAATTATTACTGGCAAAAATCCTTCAGGATACAACAAAGTCTCTATGAGAATACTAGATAACAATTATGATATTTCTCCAGGATCTCTCAAAAGAAACAATTGAAAAAGATGGATGTATATCTTTTGGAAGAAATGGAAAATGGTTGTTCTAGTTAATGAACAAAAATGTTGAAATATTTATACGTTGAACAACCACAACCTTTCGAATGTGAAGAAATTATGTCCGAACAGACATAACTCTCCAAAGGTTGTAAAAGAGCCTAATTATCGTTAGGTAGAAAAATAAAAATTAGAAATTAAATTATTAAAAAAATAACCGTCACTGTTTTACTTAACAATCATACTGTTTCAATAGGAATTAAATAGTTATTTTATAATAATAAATTAGAAATTTAATAAATAAAAATAATGATCATTGATTAGTGTCAAATCTCGTCCACGTGCGCACTCACATCCTTTCAATGTGGGACAAGGCACCTCTTAGTTTGTTTTACGAACGAAGTACCAGCGGTCCATGGTCAAATGTTGCAACAAAAGACAAAGGTTAACTATTTCTCTCTTGCAGATTCGCATATAGGTTCAAAAATTATGTGGAGATATTAAAATTGGTACATATATATAATTAATCTCTAAAATGATGTGCGAAACTATTATTAGAAGTGTGATTCGAGAATAACCCAATCGTTAAATACCCATCTCCTACTAACCCCCAAAAAAAAAAAAACCCATCTCCTAGCATTTCTCTAGACTTTGTGCGTGCTTCACCTCATGATCTATGAGTGCATAAAAATACGGACCTTTTCTCTTTCCAAAATACTGCTTATTTTTAATCGCTTATTGGGCAAAATTTACCTTTTATGTAAGCAGGAGGGAATTTCACTAAATAAATTTTCAAGCGTCTTACCGTCTTGAGACGATACAGAATCAGTCGCGCCAAAACTCTGAATACTCGTCGTGATACTCCAATAGAGCCTCTTTTTTCCACGAAAGGAGGAAGCACGAGGAAATTATGCTGGTCTCGTGTCTAATTTGAAGGTCCAAATCAACCTTAGTCCGGCACTGAGGGAAAAAGCGAGCCCTGTCTTTGTTTTACAAATTGATGTAAGATTGGATTTCAAGCCCATGATTTTCCGAGATCCACCAATCGAAAGGGACGATACATGGTCGCGCTTGTTGAATTAGGCACCTATTGCCAGCGAGTCCGCGAGGGTGGTACTTGTTGGAAATTTAATTGAATTAAAGGCACTGGAGGAGTTGGTGAACCAAACAAACATTGGAAGGGACCATATATGGCATTTGATGGCAACTTTGGCTTTGGATTAGAGGTGGCCATGGGCCGGTTTTGGCCCGGAATTTTTGGCATGATTAGTTTTTGAGACAGAGAAGAAGATAGAGGAGGAAGTTATTATCAACCAAACACATGATGATTCCCCTCACGATTTCGACACCAACATCGTGCATGAGTTCATGAGAGATCGCATCATGCATTAGAACCATATGCATGTGATGCCTTTGCTAACTCGGTCTCAATGAAAGTGAAGGTTCATTCCCATCAAAGATTGGAAAAATCATGCATCAAGAATACCTCCTAACCCTTACCAAAAAAAAAAAAGAATACCTCCTAGTGTAAATAAACAAAAGGAGAAAACTTTCATATGTTGATAAGTTTACGATAACCGCGACATTTTGATCATGACAAGTAAACTAGCTCTTTCCACGAGTATGGAGTAGTCTTGAATCTCGTTCATGGCATCCATTTGAAGCTTCGATGCTTCACAGATTCATTTAAGGAATTACTATATATCGACCAAAAAAAAAAAAGAATCATTATACTAATTTATGCTCCAATTATTCAACGGAAAAATGAATGATTTGAAATTTTTTTCTAAAAATGATTGCTTGTATTGCTTATACTAATTGGTTAATGAAAAACAATTTTACTACCAATAATAATTTATATCTAAATATTTTTGTAAAAGATGAAAAATATTTTTCGTTGATTTATTTTTGTAAGCGATACAAACAAACATTTTTGGAAAAATAATTTTTGAATCATTTATTTTTCACGAAATAAATGGTCATCCATCTTTGACATTATCTGTTTCGCTAAAATTTAGTTCAAATTGTCCTCTCTCACTCCCAAAGACAATTGCTTTTCCGTGGTTAAGTAGTGGAACTGACTACGGATGAAAGACCCATACTTTATAACACAAGGATAAACAATTTTATTCTCTTTGTATAAATCGGTGAAAAATAATTGAGCCTTAAGAAAAGAATAATCTCTTGTTTGATAACAAAAAAAATGTTAGTCTGATGTGACCTGATGAATGCAGATAATTAGCGAGTTGAACTGTAAAATGAAGATATAACCACGAATCACATTGACCCCTATGAGATTTGGTTTAAAAGATTTCATCTTTTAAATAGATTTACGTTTTCTTTTATTTAGTGTTTGTTGAAATTTGCTAGAAAATTATTCAAAAAGTCATAAATTTATTATACAGTGGCCAATTCAAGATTAAATCTTTCAATTATGCTAATTTAGTTCTAAACATTTTGACGATTTGCCAATTTAATCATTCCAGCTAATTTTGGCCAAAAATTCATTGACATGACGGCTTAGTCAATGTCGGCCGTCCCCTCGCGTGATGATGATTGGTGCTGAAGTAGACATTTTTAATCTCGAATTCGCAATATTTTGGCAAAACAGAGGTAATCAACTGAACATACATGCATTTTATTCCTCACCCGAAAACTTGAATTGCCAGTAAAGACACGAGGGATCCTATTTAGCATCGACGAGGTAATCATAAAGTAGAAAACAAGCAAGAAAAACATTAAAAGAGTGTCATTCTGTCGGGATTTAAATTCGTGACATGTGATCTTGCACTATGTTGGACAAGTCTTTTTTTTTTCTTCCAAAATGTTAAGCTGTCAGGGTCTGATGCGTGCACCAACATGTTTCTTTAACAGCTTGTGGGCGTGGCACATGCTTTGCACGCAAGCTTTTCGTACATAAATGGATAGGCTACATTGGGTCATCTTTGGACAAGCTAAAACACGACCTGTGATTCGAGAGAAATGTTTTTGGAATGCAAGCTGATGTTTATATTTCAACGGAACAAAAGGTTTGACATTTGTGACATATTATTTTCTCGTCTAAGCATAGAATTAATTTAACTCTATTGACATCAACGCCAACCCTAGCCCAACTCCAGGAAATGGAAGATTACAGACAATAGCTCCAAAAAGAGTTCTGTTCTTAAATCAATGACATTTTGCTTTTGGAAAACGGGTCATATTAACTTAGTACCTTTGGGATACTTGTTTAGTAAATTTTATTTGAAATAACTCAAATTTTAAGGTACTTGTTATTTATAACACGAGAACAATCAATACATTAGAAACTGTAAAGTTTCTTTAATTGATTGCTTAATTAGTGCTTCCGGGACACTTGTTAATATAATCCTTAGAAAATTTGTTGGATGGATTCTTATGCAACGTTGGATTAGATAATACCCAAATGAAATTTCTTAACCTAAGGTTAAAACTTTCACGGTTTCTCTAAATTCAGATCGATAGATTGTTGATTATATAACCTTAGATAGTTACCATAGACTATGTCTTCATTATCAATGACTATAATGATTTTTTTTAATAGAACTAACGGGCAGGTCTCCTTTGAAGGAATTTTATGTGCTCGTATGTCTAAAATACTTCTTTTGGGCATATAATACCTTTCGTTATTATACATTATATTTGCGAGTTAAGATCAAGAGCCTGACCTAGTTTTGTTATTCCTGTTTCGACATCTGCGCCTACTAGCCCATTTAAAACGGGTGATGGGTTTTAGGTAGACAGCAAGAGAGACGAGTCAAGACTGTTCTTGGAAATTTTGCTCGTTGGTGGCGATGTTAATTTCGTAAAGAGGGAGAGAGTTGAGAAGAAGACGATATGAAGTATGAGTAATAGTTGAAGGCTACAAAACCGAGAGAGAGAGAAAGAGAAGTGAGGGAAGGATAACGTGAGAATGAGCTGTAAAATATATTTATGATTGTAATTAGCTAGAATCAAGGATTAAAATTAGCTAGTTTAAATGATATATTTTTAAGGTTCTTTCTTTTCTTTTATATATATACGCCTCTAGGTCATTATAAACTAAGGAGGAAATACAGAAAAGTGAGGAATGTGATTTTCTTCCTCGAAATATCTTTTGTGTTAACATGGTATAAGAGCCAAGGGTTTGCTCTATGTGAGTACTGTCACGTGAATCCTCGACATGGCGGGTCTCGCTCACCAAAGGAGCGGGTTGGGGGTTCATGGGCGGCGCCTGAATTTTTTTTTTTTTTTTTGGCTCTATTTCTATTGCGCCTGCTCGGGCGACGTCCTACTCGATCCTCTTAATCTTTGTCACTATTGATTTTGGATACATGGAGGATCAAAACCCTACTAGAGTGGTGATTCCCCATCGGAACCGGGGGGAATTCGACCACGAAGCTTTTTGGAGAATCTAAGCGCCGGATTAACTCGATTCTCACTCAAAACTAAACGCACCCTCCTTCTCCATCACCAACACCACAAAATGATTTGGCTTCATCTCAGATTGCAATCAAATTGGATGGAGCCAACTATGGATTATGGTCTCAAAGTTGTTGAGATGTACCACCGGTAAAGACAAACCGGGATATATCAATGGAGACCTTCCTCGCCCAACGCCTATAGATCCCGGCCGGAGGTGGAAAACAAAAGACTCAATTGTGAAAGGATGGTTTATCAACTTCATGGATTCGGGCGTTGATCGGCAATTTCATTCGCTTCCCAACAGCGAAATTTGTCCGGGATGCAGTTGTAACAACATTCTTTGACGGAACAGATGCCTCTCGTGTTTATGACTTGAAGAGGCATGTTGCTCGGATGCGACAAGGAGGAGGACCAATTGAGGTGTACAACAACAACCTTCAAGGCTTGTGGAGAGAAATTGACTTTCGCTGTCCGAACCCAATGCAAGATCCTCAAGATCTTTGAAAGATACAATATGGCTATACAAAAAGATTGGGTATACATATTTCTTGATGGGTTGGACGACCATTTTGACAAGGTCGAGCAATTGTTTTGCGAGACGCAGCCATTTTCTACTGTTGAAGAAGCCTATGTGTGTGTCCATCGAGAAGACATAAGACAAACTGTAATGCTAACCAACAGTGACACAGTACATGATTCGACAGCCATGGTATCTCGGGGGAATAGGACGAATGTCAAAGCAAATCAAGAACCACTGTTGCAAATAGCGAAGCCAGGAGTTACGCAGGAAGGGGGAAAGTCTAGCTCGGCACTACGCCAGAAAATTTCTCCGGGGGGAGGTTGCTCGAATTGTGGTAATTCTAAGCATACCAGGGAGACGTGCTTTAAGCTTCATGGGTATCCAGATTGGTGGAAAGAGTTGAAAGCTCGAAAGCAAGCAGAAGGAAAAGGGAAAGCTTCTTTAGCGACTGCTGAGCCTCAGCTGTCACTGATACCTCACGTTGATCCTCAGAATTTGATGTCAGGAGGTAACCATGGAAGTGCTTTGGTTAGTTCTAATTAGATTGATTGCAATCACTGGGTTATTGATTCGGGAGCTACTGATCACATGACATTTACTCCTGATGACTTTGTTCATACTTCAGAACCAAGACGTGACAGTATCTCAAATGCTAATGGATACACCTATCCAGTGGATGGGGCTGGAGTTGTTGCAATTTCTCCTGCTTTTTCTCTTCCTAACACCTTGCTTGTCCCTTCATTGTCGACCAAATTGATTTCGTAGGACAAGTTATCAAGATTTGAATTGTGTTGTTATAATGTATCCCCACTTTTGTTTGTTTCGGGATATTCTCATGAAGGAGATCATTCGGCGTGGTACTAAGAGGGGGGCTGTACTACATGGATGACTTGAGTTCGGTAGTGCAAATCATGCTAGTGGTACATCTATCAAAAGAGAGAAAAATAGATTTGGCTTTGGCATCGACGGTTGGGACATCCGTCATTTGGTTATTTGAATCGATTGTTTCTTGAATTGTTTTTGAATTTGAAGGATTTAGATTTGCAATGTCGACTTGTATATTGGCTAAGAGTCATAGAATTCCTTTTCCTATAAGTTTGAATAAAAGTGAAGCTCCTTTCTCTTTGATACATTCAGATGTTTGGGATCCATCTCCTATTATCGCTGGTTCGGGTTGTAGGTGGTTTGTGATATTTGTTGAGAACTATACTAGAATGACATGGCTTTTCTTGATGAAAAGTAAGAATGAGGTAGCCAAGATATTTATAAATTTTCATACTATGTTACAAACCCAATTTAGTGGGTAGATCAAAGTTTTAAGAAGTGATAATGGTGGGGAGTACATGAATGAATACCTTAAGGAGTATTTTCAACAACATGGCATGATCCATGAGTCATCTTGCTCTCAAAGACCTTAGCGAATCTTTGTGGTAGAGAGAAAGAATAGACATGTCCTTGAGACAGCTCGAGCTCTGTTGATTGAAAGTCATATGCCCTCGAGAGATTTTGGGACAATAATGTGACTATAGCTGTCCATCTCCTCA
Source organism: Syzygium grande (assembly GCA_024733475.1). Taxonomy (NCBI): domain Eukaryota; kingdom Viridiplantae; phylum Streptophyta; class Magnoliopsida; order Myrtales; family Myrtaceae; genus Syzygium; species Syzygium grande. The sequence continues at coordinate 189,145 of JAMXDD010000031.1, forward strand.
ATCGGATGCCGTCTAAAGTGTTAAACTTTCAGACACCACTACAAACTTTGTCCACATATGTGCCTTTACCTTCATCCCGACCATTCCTCCTCGGGTGTTTGGATGTGTTGCAATTGTTCATATCCCAAGAATCAGCGGACAAAACTTGATCCTTGTGCAATCGCAATGTACATTCTTGGGGTATGGTACACACCGTAAAGGATATCGTTGCTATGACCCTTCTACCCGGCAAACCTATGTGACTATGGATGTCTCATTTATGGAAGCCGAATCCTTTTTTCGGTTCCCATTCTTCCTTTCTGTGGGGAGATCTGAGATAGAAAGGGCTTAATTGGTGAGAGTTTCTGGTAGTATATTATTTGGAGGGGTGGGAGAAAGTATTGTTTGAAGGAGCGGAAGAGCATGGTAGTATATTATCTAGAGGGGTGAACAAAGCATCATCCGAGGGGCGGAAGAGGCATCGTGCTGGGGGTTGTGGAGAAGACATCGCCCGAGGCGTTGGTATCGTTTGAGGGAGTAGAAGAGGTATCATCCGAGGGTGCCCAACTTCTACAGAGCAAAATCACGAAGAACGACTTCCCTCTTCTTCACTACCCGACTCAACTCCCGAGGATATTCTCGAGGTAACCTCTCCTACTCCTTCTTGTATCTTTGATGAGCTTAATATCAGGGATATAAATTACCCGCTAGACACAATCGAGATAAGCCTCCAAATAGATATTCACCGGATCTTTCAAGAGAAGAGATGTACATATCCTATTGCAAATTATGTGTCAACCAAAAGGTTGTCGTGCCCAATAAAGGCATTTATATCGAATGTGTCCACAGTTCAGATTCGGAAGGGGTACAGGATGCTCGAAAGATCCCAAGTGGGTTCAAGTAATGGAGGAGGAGATGGCTGCATTGAAAAAAAAAAAATGAGACCCGAAAGCTAGTAGATTTACTCAAGGGAAAGAAGACTGTGGGATGGAAGTGGTTCTTTTTCGTGGAAGTACAAAGTAGATAGATCGATTGGGAGGTACAAGGCAAGACTAGTAGCAAAGGGGTATACGGAAGCTTATGGAATTGACTATCAAGAGACATTTTCTTTTGTTGCTAAACTTAATAATCGCTCGGGTCTTGTTGTCTCTTGTAGCTAATTTAGACTAGCCTTCGCACCAATATGATGTCAAGAATGCATATCTTCATGGTAATCTCAAGAAGAGATTTATATGGATGTTCCGCCAAAGTTATTCTTCATCCTCACAGCCCGAGGCGGTGTGTAAGTTAGAGAGGTCATTGTATGGTCTGAAACAGTCTCCACAAGCATGGTTTGACCGGTTCACTTTGGCGATGAAGAGGTATGGATATTCCCAAAGTGACTTAGATCACAAATTGTTTCTAAAACGACATCAAGGAAAGGTAACGATGTCGATTATCTATGTTGATGATATGATTATCACCGGAGATGATTTGATAGAAATATCTAAGCTCCAAGAGAAACTTTTTCGAAAGCGGTTTGAGATGAAAAATCTTGGGGGTTGAAATATTCCTAGGGATTGAAGTAGCGAGGTTGATGAAGGAATATTTTTCTCACAACGAAAGTATATGCTAGATTTATTGGCAGAGGTGGGAATGTTGGACTATAAACCCAGACACACTAATTGTTCGTAACCATAGACTTGGGGAGTATCCGGATCAAGTGTCAACAAGTAAAGAAAGATATCAAAGGTTAGTTGGCAAACTAATTTATCTATCGATACTGGGTCCCCGATATTGCATATGCGATGAGTATTGTTAGCCGCCTTTATGCATGCCCCAAGTGAAGATCATATGAATGCAGGTGTTGCGTATACTTCGCTACTTGAAGTCTTCTCTAGGACACGGTTTGAGGTTCTTAAAAAGGGGTCATCTTGAAATCGGAAGGATTTCTTGACGCAGACCGGGGCGAGAGTGTTCATGACTCAAGATCATCTTGAGGATACTTCACTTTGTGGAAGGAAACTTAGTTACTTGGAAAAGCAAGAAACCGAAAGTAGTAGCATTATCAAGTGCAGAAGCTGAATTTAGAGGGATGGCCAAAGGGGTGTGTGAGCTCCTATGGCTTAAGAAGTTAATGTCGGAGATTGGGTTCGCTCCTAAAGCCGAGATGAAGTTGTTTAGTGATAACAAAGCAAAAATTGATATCTCTCATAATCCAGTTCAACATGACCGTACCAAACATGTTGAAGTGGACCGTCATTTTATCAAGCAAAACTTGGACGACAAAGTGATTCGATTTCCATTTATACGATCCGAAGATCGGTTGGCGATATTCGACAAAGGCTATATCAGCGGGATCTTCATCGCTCACTTGACAAGTTGGGCTTTCACGACATTTATGCACCAATTTGAGGGGGAGTGTGAGAATGAGCTGTAAAATATATTTATGATTGTAATTAGCTAGAATCAAGGATTATAGTTAGCTAATTTAGAGGATATATTTTTAAAATTCTTTCTTTTCTTTGTATATATATACGCCTCTAGGTCATTATAAACTAAGGAAGAAGAAATACAGAAAAGTGAGGAATGTGGTTTTCTTCCTCGAAATATCTTTGTTGTCTTATTCTTGAAGAGTGATTGGACATCCTAGTCACAGATTAGGGTTTTGGGTTTCAATTGAAGTTTTGCGAGGTAAAAAACATGGTTTCAGCTGGGTGGTTTGGGAGAGTTTATTCCATTAGCAAGTGAGGTGCTTACTTTAGCCCTAGTTCACCATTCTCTTTTTCGATTATATAGGTGATTCTTCTATCTGGTTGAACTAGCCATGAACCAACCTAGGCTGATTCTCGGTAAAAACTTTGTTTTGAAGTCCAAAATCGGGACCTATCTAAATAAGTCAATTCTTAACTTCGGAATCAAGAATTACATCGTTTCCGAGTTGAAACCCGACCCAACCCGCATCCTTATTTGAATAACGATAACAATCAATTTAAAAATTTTGACAATGTTTCTTCTTCTTCTTTTATGATTTTTTCACTCTTACCTTTTTTTTTCTTCTTTTTATATCCAAATGCATGATTTCGTAAGGCAAAATCCATTCGCCAATTTTTCATCACAATTGTTAGACCGTATTAGGATTACTATTTAGGATTAAGTTAATTGTATTTTACATTAATTGTACTTAAGTCTCATTGAATTCTCACCTTATATATAGGGTTGTTTTTGTTATGGCTAGTGTTATCACCTAGACGAGGGTGAATATGTGATTTTATAAAATTGTATGATTTAAACATGCGGAATGAATATAGTCGAGGTCAACAACTCGTATGTACAATATCAGATGAATGCAAATTACAAACTTATATGTAAATTGTCGCCGAGGATGATTGCGTCGATGACTAAGATGATGTCGTGATTTAACTTGTTTTGATGATATATGTACGCAGATAATGTTAGCAATAATAAAAGAAAGTTTAGTGATAGAGAATACTGCACACAGATCTTTATAGTGGTTCGGCTTTATCAAGCCTACGTCCACTCTCCACGCTGGCAGCTTATTGGCTATGTTTCACTATTAAATCACAAGAAGATTACAAGAGCAATTGCTTCTCGGATGATAGACTGCACTATCACATACACTTTTTACTCAAGTAATTTACTTTCTAAAATCACAACGTGGAATACAAGAATCACAAGTGTATAAGATCAAAGCTCTATTCAAACTTTGGAATTCTTGATTCTAGTTTTTTTTTTTTTCTTGTACGACATTTGCACTCTTTCATTTCCAATCTATCCATTGGATAATCTTCAGGAGGATTGATCTCCAAATCAAACTGTTGGAGAAAACTTCCCAAAAAATGCATAGCTGATAGAAAAAAACCATTATCTCCGGGTGATTTGATCGTCCATACAATCAAATCAAGGTTTCCATAAGTGTAGTTCTTCGTGTTTAAATAACGATCTTGTGATTGTCAATCAAGATATCTTGAGATATCAGTTTGATTATCCTGCATAAACTTAACAAAAATAACACTTATTGAATCGACGAGTAATTTTAAGTCTAATGACAAAGTTCTTTTATCTACTAAGTCGATGACTCATCATTTACCCGCATCAAATAACTTAAGTGTAATTCTGACTAGTAAAAGATTATATTGTCATTCGTCAAAACTAATTAGGGATTTTGCTCAACAGTTTTCTTCATTTGCAATGTACATGTTATTACATTTTTTTCTCCTTCGTCAGATTTCTCATCTTGGTATCAGAGCTATCTTGAGGTGTATCGAGTGCATATCACACCCAATACATATCTTAGTGTGCACACGGAGCACATCCCTTATCTCGTGTCTCTTTTATTTTCAATAACTATTATTGTCGCTCTCTCTAGAAGAACACAGATAATTCCTTAGTCAACAATTTGAAATGAAAGATCTTGTGCGATTCAGCTACTTTTGAGGCTTGATGTTACTTTAGACTCCTCTAGTTATTATCTTTCTCGAGCCAATTATGCCACCAAGCTTCTTTCTCGAGCAAGGCTCACTAAAGACAGGGTTACTTCCACTCCTATTGAGACCGATGCCAAGTTTGATGCCAAAGGCAGGAGTTCTCTTTTGAATCCCATACTCTATCGGCAGTTCAAGGGCAGTTTTATATCTTCCCCTGTTACTCTTTCTCACATTGCTCATGCTATTTATATCGTCAGTTAGTTCATGATAAAGCCACGAGCAACTCATTTTGCTGCAGTCCCTTAGGTTGTCCGCTAAGTCAAGGATATCTTACTTGATGCTTCCAATAAATGCGTTGAACAAACCATCCCAATTGCGCTCAATTCAATACATAGTGACCATGTTTTGACACTCTTACATCTACTAATTGGTGTAGTTGAAATTTATTTTCTCCAGCTTTTGAAAAAGACATTATCTTGAATAATTATTGACTGGCCGACACTGTGTGTAGGTGCTGTTCTATGTGTTATAAAAAGAAGGAAATGCTAGTAGAGCCCTTGTCGAAAGATGAGGAAGGAAAACCAAAATTTAATAGGAAAATGACACAAACAGTCCTCGAACTTTGGCCCAAAATGCAATTTGATTTTGAACTTTTAATTTGTTCAATATAATCCCCGAACTTCATCCTAATGTTTAATGTGGTCCATAAACTTTTAATTTATTCAATATGATAATTGAATTTTTGGTAGATGTTCAATTTAGTCCCTAAAATACATGAAAATGTCCAATGTAGTCCTTCTATTAATTTAAGTTCAGGGACTATATTGAACATTTTCATAAAGTTCAAGGACCACATTGAACAAATTAAAAGTTCGGGGACCACATTGAACATTAGGCTAAAGTTCAGGGACTACACTGAACAAATTAAAAGTTCGGGACCACATAAAGCCAAAGTTCGGGACTCTTTTTGTTATTATCTTAATTTAATACTAAGGCTCTGTTTATTTCGTGGAAAATAACTTTTAGGAAAATATTTTTTGAATTTTTCGGCGTTCAGTGCACGAAAAAATAAATTAGTTAAGAAAAACATTTTCCACCAATGGAAAAAACACATTCAAAAGTGAAGAAATTTTTTTTCGCTTTTCAGAAAGGGAAAAACATTTTCTATCTTCTTTCTTTCAGCTCTAAACCAAGCACTTTCTTTCACCAAACACACTCTTTTTATTTTCATTGTTTCTATTATTGTTTTTTTAATGGAGTTTTTAATTATTTTTAATTTTTAGTTTCTTTTTTCGTTTTTTTTTTTTGCTTCTAGCCTTCGCCAGCCATTGAGGCATTGAGGGGCGACCGACCATGGGTGAGCTCGAGCCTCACCGACCTCTGGCGACCTCGAGCCTCGCCAACCTCTCCGATCGACCTCAGGCGATCTCGACTTCGCTTTGTGGTTGATTGTCGTTCATCAAGGGAGAAGCAAAAGGCAAAAACATAATTAAAAATTCAAGTTTTTGGTAATTTTCCTAGAAAATCAATTCAGATACCAAATTGTAGAAAATATTTTCTAATTTATTTTCAGATTTCAGCCAAACACTAGAAAATATATTTATTTTTCAAGAAAATAAATTTCTAAAAGATAGATTTTTAGAAATATTACATTTTCTATGAAAGGAACGGTTTACTATGATCCCCCACAGTGGCGGGACCATATCTAATATTTATTGCATCTGGCCCAACTGCCTTTAACCGACACAACAAACAAAACTATACCTTGGTTTGAACCTTTTGACATGTTTTTTACGCCTTTTTAACAAAATTTTGAGGTAGTTTTATGATTGGGATTATTTGCTCAAAATCCCTCGAAATTTTGGTAATGTTTTGTAAGTCTCCAAATTTCGAAAGTTGCAGATGACCCTCTTAAACTTTGGCACCGTTGTATAATAGCGCTCGAACTTCGACAAGTTTTAGATCAACTTCCTAAACCTTGACTTTTTTGTGGTTACTAGTGTTCCTGTCTACATAACCGTTAAATGTCGCTTGAAGATGGGACTTATTTGCCCAGATCATCTCTATTATATGGTTGATGAAGTTAAAAAAAAATAGAGAGGGTGCATAGTTGTTGATGTAGCTAAGAAAATTTTGCAGAGGTTATTTTGGAGAAGAAAAAATGAATTACTCCATGGCAACACTTAAGGGCTATGTTGAAGGAAAAACTACCACCACAACAAAAATCAAAGTTCAAAGGGGGAACACGTAAACTTTTCAGAATCGAAGGCAACTGTATAACGATGCCAAAATTCAAAAGAGGGCTTTGATTAATGACATGAAAGTTCGCCCGTGATAGGTTCTTGAATACAGTCCTAAAATAAAGAACAAAATCACATATTCAGAATCATAGAAAAGAAAAAATACATTGCCAGAATAGAGAGTAGATTGAGAAAAGAGGGGAAGACACCAATTCTTGGAATAACCAATATTAATCAATTCAAGATATACAACTCGAAAGGGTGTCAAAATATTGACATGTTGAGCTTAATTATGTGTTTTCTGATATATCTTGTTTTCTATTTAGTATACATGATGGAAATGAATGAATGTGTAATTGGATAGTTTCTAACAGAGACATTAGAGTTAATTTGACCATTATTGTACTTCTCATTTATGGATCATGTTAAGTAGAGAGCTATAGTTGTAGTACATAGAAGGGACTACTATGACTCACATTAGTTTTCTTTACTTAATTGTGATTGTCATGTGGTAGCCAATTTAAGAAAGGTTATAGCATAATATTGTTTGTACATATTATGGTCTTTATTAAACCATGAAAGGAATGTCATATGGGCCAAGCGGGAGAATGTAAGAATAATTGTGGCGCATGTGATCTATTAATTAATGGTTTAATAATTATTTAAATGCTATAAATAACCGTTTTGGCTATGAAGATGTGCGACTCTTCTGAAATGGAATGCGCTTTGATGGAAGGCACCTATTGATAGACTCTATAAATAGAGCCTGATCCTCTATCCACCCGCAAAAAAGAGAATTTAACGTTATATTTATCCTCCATAAGATAAGATACGTAAAAGAGAAACGTAGGTTAAGGGAGAGAAATCGAATTTCTACGTTTCTTCTATTTTTGCAACAATTATCATCAAGGGCAACTCTATGAATAAATATGTCTTTGTCCATTTTATTGTTAAAATCATGAAGATTTAAGATCCTGGATTTCAAAAACAATTTGCATAAAAGAATTACATTATTGCTTATATTGTGGGGACTCGAGTATAGACCCGTTCGGTTCGATTAAGGGGCGTTTCACCGAACAAATTAAGAGATTAAACCAAATCAAATAATGTGTAGGAGTCGATGAATCAAACCTTGGGTTTTATGAGACAAGACAGAGGTATGGTTTGAGAACAGGGATCAGTCGGAGGGGCCAACCCCGCCCTCTTCCAGCAATGGGCCGAATGTGTAGCCAAACTTGGAAATTAAGCTATCAATTGAACAGCCTGATGGTCTTGTTTCAAGACCACCGTACTTGGATTTTTGAGTCCTAAACAAGTACAACACCAAATCACGAGCATTTGCATAACGAAAGAGAAACCCACCTCCCCCCACCCCCAAAAATAAATAGCTTGGGGCTCGCCTACAATTTCCATATTAGTGCCTTGATTATGATTAATTACACAAGCATGTAGTAATACAGATGACAGGAAGCAAGAATGGCTGTCCATCTTGACAAAGTGTATTTAACAAGATACTGGATACGCGGATTCTAGAGCCGATGCTCATAACTACCGGTTGAACAAGATTCTGAGTCAAAAGACACTATTGCATTAGCTTCATATATCATTTGCAACACTTTTCCCCGGGACCTTTTCCTTGTGATGCTCTCGTGTACTTACCGAAACACCACCCCCCCCCCCAAAAAAAAAACCCCCAACTACCCAAGAAAAAAAAAAACACTTTCTTTCTTCCTTCTCAACACCCAAAAATAAGACAAAACACTTAAAATGCTAAATAATATGCTGCTACAAGAACATGACTGGACTCGCAGAGCAAACCCTGATTTCAGGTGTTTTGATGCGCTCTAAGAACTGAGCAAGGCCGACATTGGGAAGATGTAAGACATCTTTACCATGTTCTCATTTGGCAGCATCAAGAACCAGGTTCTGCTGTTTTCGGCTAGCTGTGGTTTCCAAATCTTCGTGATACAGCTGCATCAGATAATGCATCCCACACCTACAGATTCCCAACCGCATAGAAATCATTAATAAACCATGAATGGAAAATCGTGAGGTAAAATGTTGAATGTGGAAATGGAACCTACAGATTCCCAACCGCATAGAAATCATTAATAACCATGAATTAAAAATTGCAAGGAGGTAAAATGTTGAATGTGGAAATGGAGAAGATTTCCACTTACTTCAAGTCTCCCCTTTGAACCTCCAATAGCAAGTGAAAAGGGACTATCCTCCGAGAAGGAAACAGAAAAGACAGCACCCTAGAAAAATAACAAAGCTCAGTATTCTGATTGTCTACAACTGTTAATTGGCATGTGCATAATGCTTCAGAACATCAATATGAAATAACGTATGGTCTCTTACAGCTTTTGGGTTTCTCAAGCAATACACGAAGGCTGGTTATTGGTCAGATCCCAGAGTTTTACCTGCATTTGGTCAATGAACATACATATATAAGTACCATCCACCAGGAAAGATCAAGCCAACAATATTGCATGAGGAACCAAAAGATACCATCTTATCTGTTGACCCTGTTGTGAGAAGCTAAAGTACATGCAGAAGCAATAGTCATTATAATTAGTTTAAGAAATAAAGTTCAGAATGTGCATGGAAAAACAAAGGTGAAGGAATGTTGTGGTTTGTACATTAGGTGCCAAACGATTGTATGAAATTGTGCTGGCAGCTTTCTCATGTGCATGAAGAGTAAAACTTGGTCGTGACTCGGGAGGCAGAATTAGATGTAGCAGCACGTATATCGAATCCTCTAATGGTGCCGTCTTCAAGGGACACCTGAAAACCCAATTAGTTTATAATTAAATATTGCTTAAGCTTTCCAGCGAATCCATAATATACATGTCCAAGGAGCATCCTTTCAGAATTCAGATGCCTTTTTACTTAAAAAAAACAATGAAGACTTTCACTGGTTCATAACACACCACAAAGGAGTGTTCAGAATGCGGATCCCACGCCAAACTTTCAACATCTGCCATTACAGACCATCTATATCCAGAATGTGAAGGTATTCTTCCATCCTTCTGCAATTTATAAATGATGGAAAACGTATCAAAATCTCGTAGACATACATTATGCAATGTTAATAAGCAGTATAGTAGAGTATGCAAAGATCCTGTCATGAGACACTGCCATAGCTGTACAATCTATGGCATGAGCCAAACAGAGATAAAGCCCTTACACAAAAGTTTGATGTCAATGCTCAGCAATCGTTCTAAACTTTTAAAACAGAAAAGGATAAAAAAAAAGAAAAATGGAGTCCAGAGACATATTCCTAACCACAAATCGAGCAATAAAGGGAATAAGGTCTGTAAGAACCTAAATGATGTCAAAGTCAAATTTGATTCGAGAATAAACATTCAATAGTCTAAGTCATCAGTCAATGTTTGAGGTAGGGCAAAAATACATGAAACTGAATAGTATTAATAACAGAAATGCCACAGTAGCGACTGATGGGGAGCCTCTGAATAATACAATTCGTTACCATGACTACTGAATGATCAAAAGATCCGCTAAGAAGAACTTGTGGAGCGTGATGATTCCATGCAACTGCTTGAACCTGTCCATGTTAGAGGAAAAAAGTCAAATCAAGACTGAATGCAAATAAGTTTACATACCTAAACAGCTAAAAAAAAGAACACACAGAAGACAGACAGACAAAGGCTTCTCAAAATAATGCATTTGCTCAAATGTCTCTCAATTAGTGATTGAACTCACTCCAAGATTTTATGCACATCCTTGTGTGCGTTCAAGCTTTGTTTTATAGAGTAATCATCAACATCATACGACTTCTAAGATACAAGAAGGAACTTCCCATCTTCTGAGTTTATAACTACATCTCAAATCCTCGACACTCCAATACCAGGTCATAAGTAACATGCATAACCCTGGTTCTTTCTATGAAATACAATCATGTAATTACCCTCATCTATACCATGCAAAAGGTCCTTTCCTGATGAACCGGAGATTTTACCAGAACAGATTGGATCTTAGGATGAGCAAAAGCTAAAGGTTCATCATACAAAAGAATGAAAACCATACATTAGATGAGATGATTTCTTGCCTTGTCGGTGTGGTGTTCCATGGTAATATTGCATTTTCCAGCTGCAACATCCCAAATTTTGACTTGCCTGTCAGCACTTGTAATCGGCAAGTATATTCCTGTTTGAACATTTGCATATCGATCGGGGATATCATTAAGCATGGAGAATTGGAAGAAGAAACTACAAAATTACAGGACCAAGGGCCCAATTCAAAAAAACCCTCAACTTTACATTTTGTCCCAAATATATCCTCAACTTTTTTTTTTTTTGGTAAGGTAAGTATATGTATAACTTTTCAAACACCAAGTACAACCTAAGCCCAAACCAACTCAAGACCATATTAGGACATAATAATGTCCAGACAAGGTCCAGAGGGTTCGGCAGGAACTATACAACAAGCCGAAGAACGGCAGATAAAACAAAACAAAACAAAAAGCCAGAGCTAGCCAAATCAACCACGGGAAGTAGGCCACCGACCATAACTCCGAAGTTTTGAAAACCCAAAGAGTCAAGGTTGGAGGGCAGACACCCTACTCCGGACGCCCACTGTGAGGGCCCCGGTATAGCTGGGAGCAGCACTAACGGAAGATAGACGGCGGAAGGTCCCACTTTCTCTGTAGAAGCCGATTTCTATATGTGTCCTCAATACGCCCCATAGAGACGACCTTGTCCTTGACGACTTTAAAAAGGTGCTTTCGCATACCAGGGATAGAAACGCTCTTGTTCCTGAAGATCGCATTATTCCTTTCGGTCCAAATGATGTGGCATAAGGCCCCGAAAGAAAATCGAGATATGCGGTGAGCAAAAGAGGAACCTCCACAAACTTGCATCGCCCATAATATATGTTCTTGCCATGGACGATTGCGCCAAGGTAGATTGCATTTTGTCCCCCAAAGAGACGCCAATCTGCTGGTAGAGGTACATTCAAAGAAAAGATGGTTGATTGAGTCTGGAGTAGACCCACAGAATGCGCACAAGGCATCTTCAATCCTGTGATTCTGCAAAAGGAATACCTGAGTAGGTAACCGATTAAGAGAGATTAGCCATAGAAGAAATGCATGCCGTGGAGCTATGTGTCGGTCCCAAATGAAAGAATGCCACGGGATTGGGTGCCATCTTCTTCGTATATGATTCCAAGCACGACTAACAGAGAAGGGTTTAGATGGATGAGGTGTCCATACAAAGTGGTCCATCGTACTATCCATAAAGCGCGGAGGGCTATCCATCCAGCTCATGAGAGTGGTCAGCGCATTAGAAGGTTGCCAAGAGCCTTCATAGAAGGATCGAACTGTGGCCTCCCGAGGAATCCGCGACTGGTAAATCTCGGCATTAGCAAAAAGAAGGTAAAGCGGCCCCCTAATGTGCCACGAGTCAAACCAGAAAGAGGCAGATCGTCCATTTCCAATGTTCCATCGGAACATAGTATGGGCACTACCACGCATATCAAGTATTTTCTTCCATGTCCATGAACAGATAGTAGGTTTGGACACAACCCAGAAATTTGATTTCTTTAAGAAAGTAGTATGTACCCACTTACACCACAATGACTCTTTGTCGGTGAAGAGAAGCCAAATGTGCTTTAAAAGCATAGCATTATTGTATTCCACAAGTCTTTGGATGCCTAGTCCACCTTCCTCTTTGGGTAGGCAAACAGCATTCCAAGCTACCTTCGCTCCGCCAATTCCAAGGTCAGGACCTTTCCAAAGGAACTGTCGCAAGATGGCCTCAATGCTATGCAAGACTGTTTTGGGTAGAGAAAAGATAGAGGCCCAAAAACTTGGATGGAATGCAATACCGACTTTATAAGCTATAGGCGACCAAGCAAAAGAAAGAAAGCGTTGGGACCGGGAACGAGCTCGAGCGCAAAGGATCGAATGAATCAACACTTGATAGTCCATCTTACGCAGTCTTGTTGAAATAATAGGTACGCCTAGATACCTGAATGGTAAAGCACCCCGCTGGAACCCAAGGCATTGGGTTAGCTGGTCCTGTAACCCCTGGGTCCCTCCCGAGATGAAAATATTGCTTTTTGACTTGTTCGGCTTTAAGCCAGACCAGCCAGAGAACAAGAGGAGAGAATCCTTTATTATTTCAATTGACTTCAAGTGGCCTTCTGAGAAAAGGAGAACATCATCCGCGAAGAAGAGGTGTGAAAGCCGGACCTTCTTGCATCGCCAGAACCAATGAAAATCAGGCATATCAGTTTTAGCTTTTAGAATGCCCGATAAAATCTCCATGACCAGAATAAAGAGGTAGGGCGAAAGAGGGTCTCCTTGGCGAATGCCTCTAGAGCTCCCAAAATAGCCATGCAATTCCCCATTTATAGAGACCGAAAATTTTGCTGTGGAAACACAGGCCATCACCAGCTTGATAAAGAAAGCGGGAAAGTTAAAGGCTATTAGAACTTTTTCTAAGAAGTTCCAATCCACAGTGTCATATGCTTTCTGGAAATCCACTTTAATAGCACACTTGGGAAGGTAAGGCCGGTGGTGGAAATCCGCAAATAGCTCTTGGGCTATCAAAATATTGTCACTTATCCTTCGTCCTTTAACAAACGCCGATTGACTAGGGCTAATAAGTGATGGAAGTACACGTGCAATTCGCCTAGCCAATATCTTGGAGATACACTTGTATAAAGTATTGCAACAAGCAATAGGACGGAATTCCGACAAATAGCTGAAGCATTTGGGGTTTTCGGGACTAGAGTCAGAATGGTGTTGTTTATCTCTTTAAGCATACATCCTGATTCAAAGAAATCTCTTACCGCCCGAGAGTGGAGGGCCCAATGATTTCCCAGCTAGACTTAAAGAAATCGACATTGTAACCATCCGGTCCAGGAGCTTTGCCCTTGGCTAGGGAGAAAAAGGTGGACCGGATTTCCTCATCTGAGACCGGGAGTAATAGAGTGTTCCTCTGATTCTCATCAAGGGTCCTCCCAAGGAAAGCACTTAGCTCGCTAACATCAGGCCTAGTAGGAGCAGGGTCACCATTAAGCAACTTCTGGAAGTGATTCACAATATGGACCTTTACCGCCTGAGGGTCAGTAACTAAGGACCCATCTTCTGTTGAGACCGAAAGAAGTCGATTGGTTACACGCCTTTTGGCAACAAAATGGTGAAAAAAGCGCGTGTTTAGATCTCCTTCCTTAAGCCAGCGAACACGGGACTTTTGCCTGTAGAAGGACTCCTCTTGTAATCTCAAGGTGGAGAAGGATCGTGTGAGCTCCACTTCTCTGTCTTTGAGGCTCTGATCAAAGGGGTGTAGCCAGGGCAGCCTGAACAATGTACAGTTCTTTTCTAGTCTGGTCGGTTCTTGTAGAGATGTCAGAAAAAGAAGTCCTGTTAAGCTGTTTCAGCTTATGTTTAAGTATTCGCAGTTTACAACAAATGATATACATAGGTGTACCGAATAACTGTGAATCCCAAGCCTGCTTAACAAGTTCCAAGAATTTGTGGTGAGATGTCCAGAAATTGAAAAACTTGAAAGGCTTCTTGGAATTAGGTGGTGATAGAAGTTTTACCACCATTGGAGAATGATCAGAGATCCCAGGAGAAAGGAAGCTGGCTTCCGAGAACGAGAACTGCTGTAACCATATGTCGTTAACAAGAACTCGGTCAATCTTGCGGAGCTTCCGGCTTTCTCCAGATGAATGGGTCCAGGTGTATCTACACCCCACATACCGAAGATCCTCCAACCCCGCCTGGTTTAGACACTCCCCAAAATCATCAAAGGCCGGGATCCAGGGAGTAGTGCTGCCCACTCTGTCGGTTGGGTCTTTGATTGCATTAAAATCCCCCGCAACAATCCAGGGTAAGTCGCAGGGGAGAGAAGGTCAGCCCATAACGGACGCCGTTTCACAAAAGAGTGTTCACCATACACAATTGTAAAGAGGCAAGGTTTATTCAAGGAAAGGAGTGTAAGTTGAACATGGATCAGTTGGTCAGAAGAGGATAGAATACTAGTATCCAGCTCATCAGGGTTCCACCCAAACCAGATCCTACCAGGGGAGAATAGTCGTAGTTGGTCGTCCAATGCCAGTTACTACATAAGCCCTGTGAAATCCCAGCAAAAAGAGAGTCTTTCACTTTAGTTTCAATGATACCGATACAAGAAAGACAGTTGACCCTGATAAAGGTACGAATTTCGGCTTGTCTTAGGGGATCTACTAGTCCCCTTATATTCCAAATCCCAAAAAACATAGATGGGAGAGGAGGTATTATTTCCGTGGTCTTCTTGGCCTCCTCTTTTTATCTTTCTTCTTTGAGGAGGATGGTCCAGAAGTTGTACTAGGGATAGGCCCCAAGGCGGCCTTGGATGGATCTTCCACAGTATAGGATGCCAGTGTACGCGACCGCGTAGTTGGGGGGGATATAACTGCATGTTCTCCCAAGATTTGCTCTTCCAAGACACTAGATTCCCCCTCAACGTGTGCACCAGAGGAGGTTTCAGAGGAAGTTGAAGAATTATCAACGAAGTCTTCTATGTGCTGAAGGAGACGTCCTTGAGGACCAGAATAACACTGGTCGTGGTGTCCTAAAGGATCAGGTTCAGAACAACGGACCGTCTCAGAATTTGGGACGTTCAGGACGATCAGTTCAGGGTTGTGTGGCTCAAAAACCTGTGCAGGGTTTAGGCTAGATGGTAGAGAAGTCTGAGGACAGTTCTGAGCATGGCTTAGATGGTCGAGCGTCCTTGAAGAGTCAAGAGCAGAATGCAAAGTAGTCCCCTTCCCTGTATTCACGTCCAAAGGAAGAACAGGTGCGGTTCTGGACACACCAGCAGCTGCAGAGCGCAGGGCAGGGGAGGAATCCCGCCTCTGTTGAACCGGGATGGTTGCTGGACATCGGTCAGGACAGGGTGGAGCAGTTCCAGACACACCAGCCTTGGTCGTCTCTGGGGCATTCAGAACAGGAGACAGAGAGATACCATGAGCAGAGGGTGAGGCGTGAGCAGGGGGCAGAGAAACCTCCCCCCTTGTATTCACCTCAGGAGCTCGGACAGTAGCTGGTCTGGTCACAACATCAGGAGTCAGAGAAACCTCAATAGCCAGATGGCGTTCCAGTTGGGGGTTTAGGGGATGTTGTCGCTGGTCTGAATCCACAACAATAGAGGCAGAACCTTTTTTCCGCCTGACCATAGTCCACTCACCAGCCGCTTGAGTTCTAAGGGTGGGCTCAACTCTGGTTTCAGGTTGATGAGGAGCACAAGCAAAACCTTTGGATCCCAATTTGTGACCGAAAATACCACAAGAAGAGCAAGCAGCAGGATTCCATTCGTACTCGACACCAATAGCGTTTACTTCACTGTCCCATCTGAATTTAACATTGTCCACACGTGGATTTGTGGCTTTAAGCTCTATACAAACACACACACGGATTTGTCCTGAACTTTTTTGTCTCAAGAAAAACCACAAACTTTTATCTAAGTCCCAAATCTGCCCTCCCGTTATAAATCCGTCCAATTAACGTCAGAAAAAAAAAAAAGACAGAGAACGGGCAGCTGTGGCGGTGGCCAAGTTTTCGCCGGTGGCCGCCGCCACAGCCGCGGGAAGGCCCCGCCCCAAATTGGGGGCTGCACACCGCTGGCGGCTCGCCCGGGCCGGGGCGAGGGTCGCCGGCCTCAGGAAGGCCCTGGCGAGGGCCGCCGCTCCTTCCCAGCGGCTATGGCGGCGGCCACCGGCGAATGCTTTTGGCCACCGCCGCAGCTGCCGGTTCTCTCTTTTTTTTTTTTTCTGACATTAATTGGACGGATTTATAACGGGAGAGCAGATTTGGGACTTAGATAAAAGTTTGTGGTTTTTCTTGAGACAAAAAAAGTTCAGAATATATTTGGGACAAAGTGTAAAGTTGAGGGTTTTTTTTTGGAATTGGGCCCAGGACCAAGAGAATAAGTAACAGTTTAAACAACTTGAACTCCTTGTTCCAAGCAAGGCCAAGCACTGAATCTGTGTGACTACCCTCCTTGTACTTAATCGATGCCTATAAATTGAAAGTGACAACATTCATAAAGGGAACCAGCAGCCTATGACAGGACTTGTCAAAAGCTTTTCTCAATAACACAGAGACATGCATGACACAATAACATAGAGATATGCATAAATTATGCTCTTCTATATTTTCATTGTAGTCAAGGAAAACTCATTAAGATAGAGTATGTGTACTGGGATTAAATGCTAGACATTCCAATAAGATAGTAGTAGCTGACCTTGTTTCTTTTCTTCTTTTTCTTCTTCAACTCTTCTCGACCGCCCTAATACAAGACATGGTTCTACAGCATCAATCTACAAAAATATGGATGAAAACTCAAACAGACAACTTAAGCAAATCAAATGCAAAAACAATTAGTGATCTATAGTTAACATACAACATCAAGATCCCAAATCTCAATGGCAGGCTCCATAGAGCCAACAGCAACAAAATTTCCTGCCATCGCATAGCGTAATGTGAACAAAAATGAGTTAATAATACATAAAACCAAAATATTTTCCAATATTAAAACAATGAAGCAATCATCTTGATCAGAAAAACATACTGATGCAAGAACCTAGCTATATTTAGGAACCTAAGGTACATTTGAAACCCTTAATGCACTTCCTATTCAATTAATCTTTCTTAAAAGGGCCAAAATCAAACCTTTGTCTCCACCTTTAAGCGGACAGTCAAGCCACGCTGTGCAGAGGGAAATTCTGAAATAACTACTTCATGGTGAACATACATATTTGATTCATCATTAGCTGATGGGTCCAATAAATAGACTTGCTTTACGCAATGAATTGACCAATTAGTAGCTGTTTTATATGAATCCCAGTACAGCCAGGAAAGTGCAGCGAAAAAATGCATTATCCCATGAATGTACATGCCTCAAGAAGATTGACTTCGTCATCTGTGCAGCGTACAAACAATGAGAGAGTCCATTGGTTTAATAGACAGGTCCTCAAGCTCTTCAGAGTCATCGTCATCCTGAGCAAAATGAAATCACATTAATAACTACTAAAGGAGCCACAATATCAAGGTTGAACTAGATAGAGCAAACTCACATCCTTATCCTTGAGGTAGGGATCCATGTCATTACTCGGGTAGTACAAGTCACCAAGTCCAGTGCCAAATAGCTCTACATCTGGCAGAAACCAGAACGAAATCCAGGTTCAAAAACCATTAATGTAGAACAGTTGGATAAAAAGGTCCCCAACGATTCATTCATCAAACACCTTGTCATAATTTATTAGGACTATCAACCAATAAAATGTAATGAGAAGACTTTAGTGTGCACTCTTTTTAATTTCAAACGAACTTAAAGAACTGGAAAGGTATAAATCCATGTTACAAGACTTTCAGAACAGGCGTGAACTGAGGCCTTTTAAGTCAAATTTCTATATTGTATGCATATTAAAATGCACACAACAGTCCTCCAATTAATTTGATTAATAAGTGGATCCAATTAATTCTCACTCAGGCTGTCCCTGCATTTTTCTTAAAAGACAGGAGGACTTTTGGCGCTTGGTTAGTTGTCATGATTAGTTTCCTACTCACATGAGCCCATGTCCTGAAAACAAAGCAGGACGTGCATCTCTTATATTGTTCCATGTTTAACAAGATATGTATGATAATATAACTAATAGAGTATGGATGGAAGCCAAGTCTTTACTCTCAGGAAAAATGATTCCCTTCCCGTTATTCCGTCATCATGTTACAACCAGTCCAAAAGATATGGAAGCAACCTTGGAGCAGAAGCTCTCAGCATTTCCAATCATTAAAATCAATTAACGGAACAGCCTCTTAGATCCAGCTATGGGCAGAGCCTGACTTCTTCCTGGTGTCCTCCTCCCTTACCCTTCCATTAACGGGTCATCAACGGTTTCATTCATAGTTTGCCTCCACGTTTAGCTGATCAGCAGATCAAAGGCACATTCAAAACCTTTAAAATCGAAATTTCTATGTGATTGTACATCCCTTCTCAACTATCCTACCAAGTACTAAATTTTATGTCCATGTAACTTTCGCTGCTTCACATCCCAAGAAACTCTGTAATAAGCCAAGCTAGCTAGCTGCTACCGCATCTCATGCAATATAGGAGAACCAGTGGAAAGGCAATATTGAGCCAAGTTCTCACACAGTGTGCAGTCTTTCCAAGAAGTTATTGTAGTCACCTCAAGATAATAAATGGAGAAGGCCTCCCACTTGTGCAGCTGATCTCGTTGCTATACAAGTATCCATTCATGGAGCTACAATTCCTAACCATGGAATTACAGATTACATTTTGTGAAAGATTACATATTTCGATAAAGTTATCTTGACATTTTAAAAAGGATGGGAGTATTAAGATGGATTGGCATAAAATTAGCATGTTTTCCTTCGGATATTCTTTAGAGTTAATACCACCAAAAACCCCAAACTATGCCCTTTGTGACACAAATACCACTTACTTTTTTTGTGTCACTAAAATCCTGAACTAGTCCATTGCGGACGCAAATACCCCAAAACTTTTGTTGTGTCATAAAAATCTTGAATTTATACCAATGTGATAAATATATCCCGGATGAAACTATAATAGAGGTATATATATATGTCACATACGTAAAGTTTGGGTTTTTCGTGACACAAAAATAAGTCGGGGATATTTGTGTCACGTTGGCCAAGTTTAGGGTTTTTGTTTAAACAAAAAAAAAGTTAAAAGTATTTGTGTCACAATGGGTATAGTTTGGTGTTCTATATGGCATTTTGCGCTATTCTTTAACGGTTTCTTTTCTATGGCAAGCAATTCAAAATAGGTTTGCCTAGAACAGCAAGATGCTAGAGCCCAGTCATTTCTTTCATCCTTCTTTAGTTATCTGTGGCGGTGTTGTTGAAACAAGCGACATGTTATGCTTGCCTATTGTTGACACCTAATTTTTAGCCGACGCGCGTCATTAAAATAAAAAATTCAAGATTACGGTTTCCGATCGCGACGGAGCTCATTTCTTGAACAAAAAGTGTCATTTTTTTTAATTCTGTCTGTTGGCCTAGCTTCTGTAGACAATTTTCTATTCATTTCATGCGAAAATCCGAAAAGTCAAACGGTTGACTTTCGTGTTGACTTTTTGGTCAACTATTTGACCAAAAGTCAACCCCGGTCAAATTGAGGCTTTTCACATAAGATTCCTTTCAAGTTTAATTTCGCTTTAGAAGTGGAAATTTCAGAAAAATTCAAAGATTTGATCATCAAATTAAGCTCCTAGTGAAAAGTCAACTAGGGTTTGACTTTTGGTCAAACCTTTGACCAAAAAAATTGAAAAATACAAAAATCCAAAAATCATCTTGTTTTACATTCAATTTACCTTTGGCATTTGAAATTTTACAAAAATCGATTTAGAATCAATTTTTTCCCTAATTGCGGAATTTGATTCAAATCGGCCAAAAATGAAATTACTTCATTTCTAGTCATTTTTTAGGTTAGTTTTCTTCACGACATTTGATCTAGAGGTCATCTTATATTCAATTTTTGAACCAATTTTGTGATTCCAAGCCAAACACAAAAACCCCCAATTTTGGCCCTAATCAGTGATTTTGATCGATTCTTCATGATGTGCGCAATTGAGGCACGAATGAGCCTAATTTCTTATATGAAATCCAAATTCAAAATCAATTTTAAAAGATTCACATGAATTTGAGTCAATTTGATCAATTTAGTGATCCAATGATAAAAAAGTCTAAGAGTAATTGGTCTAATTAGTGCAATGCAATTTGACCCACTCTAGACTAACATTCAATTTGATGAATTGAGACTCAATTTGGTTAATTGGACTTCAATTAAATTTGTTAGTTAAGATTAGCCATGCAATTACCCAAATTCAAGATCAATTGAGACAAACAAGTCAAATTGAATCAATTTGTGCATGAATTACACATCGATTCAATCCAATTTGATCCAATTCAGTATTAATGGAGTCAATTAATTATGATAGAGATCAAATTGTGAAAAATTGAAATCAAGGATTGAATTGATTCAATTAGGCCGATTCGGGGGTTAACCGGTTTAACCCGGTTTGATTCAAATTGAACTAATCCGATCGGACTAGCCATTTTCCGATCGAAAATTTCGACGATCGACAAATCGATCCGATTCAGACTAACCAAGGCGGTCACATCCTCATGAGTGCGAAAATGACAAAAATGCCCTTAATTGAGAATTACAAAAATGCCCCTAAGAGAAATGTCAAAAAATGCCCTTCTTCAAGAATTAAGCAAATTAATTAGGGGATGAATAAATCAATTGTGGCCATTCATTTAGAATTGATTGCATCCGTACATGATGCTATGTCACTAATCTTTACCCCTTAAAGAAGATTTTTAGTCATTAAAAATGCATTTTTGGGCTATTGGATTAATATAAGGGTTAAATTCCAAAATTAAAGGGGTATATAATGTTTTTTTCCAAAAAAAAAATGAAGGGGGTTCATTTTCAAGATCTAGTTTCTCTCTCCTCTCTCTCTCTCTCCCTCTCTCTCTCAAGCTCTCTCTCTCGATGCCCCTTCGCCCCTTGCGGTCACTTCTGGCAGTCGCCGCCCACCGACGCCCCCCACGGTGGTCAAGGTCGGGTCGCAACACCAGCCACCTTCCATTTGGTGGCCGAGCACCTCCCCTCGGCCGACTTTTCTCTCTCGGCAACATCACCCAAGAATACCACGGTGATGTGATCACTGGTTTATCCGTAAACCGAACCCCCGCGACTTCCTCCGTGATCGATCGAGCAACCGACTATCATCCTCGGCGTTCTATCGTTCTTTGTGGTGGTACGGCCTTTAAATCAAACGCCCACGGATCGCATCTTAAACTTGATTTTCTTGATTAGTTTATTTGTGAGAAAAGCGAATTAATTCTCACATTATTTCGTGCAATCCATTGTCGAGGTTGGCCGAGCTTTCGAGGCTTCTCCGCACCATTCCGCATCAGAATATGGAGGCCGGATTGCTCGATCGAGCATTGGAGCATTGTGAAATAAGGTAAGAACACTTGAGCATGATTCTGTAAATTCGTAACCAGTAAAACCTGCATGCTTGAGATGCTGATTTGAGCCTGTTAATGTCGGAATCGATGAAGTGATAAACTAGAGAATCGTAGAGCTCGTTTTAAGCTTCGATTTGATATATCATACGCCTCGATTGGACTTGATTTGCTATGTCAAAACACTTTTAAAAGTTAGGATCAGAACCTGAAACATGTTGTTCAAGTCTGTTCTGATGTCTTCTTGATTGACGTCGCATTGTTTGATGATTTTTTATGATTTTTACGATCATTTTTGGAAAAACTTTCTTCATGAAAGTTGTAGAGCACATCTTGATCTGTTCATCATAAAATTTTCACAAAATTCCAAGCATGTTAGCCTTGTACGATCTGCAACGTCATGCTTGTATGAACCTGGTGACATACTGGTTTTAGATCGACCTTCGTGTGTTCTTCGATTTTTCATAAATTCGTGTGTTCGAGATATGAAAAAAATTTTCTTCATGAAAGTTCTTCCTGAGATCGAGATATTTCAATTGATACTAATTTCATCAAAATTGAAGATCATTTGAATTTTCAAAAGGAATTCTCACAATTTGAAGATATCTGTGTCCAGATCTGATTTTCATTCCTTTGGAGTTCAAAAGATGTTTCTTCGAATTTGATAAAGTTAAGAGTCCTTTTTGCAAAAATCAAAATTACAAAGTTGTTCATTGGGGTCTTATTATGTTAATTGAAATTTTGAGGGCCTAATAGCAATTTTTGGAGGGCCAATTTGCTTAAAATCTCACGAAAGGTCTTTTTGGGTTAAAATTCCATTTGCAATTGAGTCCTTCGCGAAAACCGAATTTTGTAAAAATTTGAGGGCTTTTTAGCAAAAACTCAAAACATGAAAGTTGTTGCACACGGGGAATCCTAACCGCACAAAAAATTTTAGCGCTGTTTTGATAAGGTTTGTTATTTTTCCCGCCATTATTTTGAAATTCATAACTGAATCGAGTCCAAGCTGTCACTAAGATTTAATTCGATATTTTTGGAAAATTGGCTAGGATTTAGAAAAATGGTCTTCTAGACTTTTGATTCTCATGTCATAAGCTTTCTAATGACACCCAAATCACTTCATTTGGACGTCATTAGGATAGTTAATTATACTTGAACAGATTCAATCCGAATTAGACTTTAATTGAATAAGTGGTCTTTTTATAAATCCCACTTCTCATTGTTTAATTGATTTGAAACAAGGCCCATGGGCTTGAATGCATGCTCATTTTACTATTATGCATGTGTTTGTTAGATGAATGTTAGGCCCGATGCATGTTGTTCGGGTAGCCCATTCATGATCATTAGAACCCGACTTTTAAGGGTTAATTGATGTGAGTTCTTTGTTTTGTGAATACAAGTGGTAGCCCATTATCATTAACCATTAATCGAACAATGTTAGGTGATTAAGTGGGTGATGAATCGAAACGCATGAAAAACAAAGGCCGATCCCGAGGCCCGTGCTTAATTAGTGAGTTGCTTGCACCATTGTTTTCCATATATCGTTTGTTATGAATGAATGTATGAGCGTAAGCATTGACACCCAAGAGGTGGTCCAAGGAAGAAAAATCCGAAGTTAAAAAGCTAAGGTGATTGACCGATGTCCAATCCGGTTTCAATTTGTACTTAATTCATTCATCCCCGATCATGTCTCGGGTTTTCAATTCGTGTTGTAATAAACACCCGACGAGTTGCGGGTTCTTATTTTTTTACTTTCTCGCAGTTAGAATTAGCTCGTCCTTTCAATACTTCGAGTGTTTACTTTAAGAAATGTCTTTCAATACAATTGATTGTTTCTTTCTTTTTCTAGACTAAGATAGGATTAGTTTAGAATTTCAAATGAAAATACAAAAACAAAATGCATGATCACCTAGTGGACTAAGACTTTGGCATGAAAATGGTAAAAAACGAATGCATGACGACTTAGATAACAACCATGTTAAGTTTAGCGATGATGCGAAGGGCGTTAATAGAAATATTAACGTAAGCTAGTCCCGAACCTTTGATCTCTGGTTTCGTAGAAACCGAAACGAAATTCAGCGTTTGGTTGGTTATTCTAGCCGACCCCGACCTAGGCTAGTGGCGACTCCTAAAAATAAAATCAATCTGCATCACGAGATATGGATTTAGGGAAAATCCACGTTCATGATCAATGAGTTATATGGCTAACAAAAGATTTACACTTCAGTAAAATCATTTTAAAAAGTGCCATATGAACCATCTCATGAACACTTATCTCTAAACCCGCCTCATCCGAGTTTCGGCCCTCGAGGGGTAGGTCGTGACACCTATTAGCAAGCAGATTTAGCAGCATCCATTGGCTTTATTAAGCATGATAAGTGGGGTGTAAAATGTTGAAATGCAATTGGCTCAAAAGGTCTTTAACATAGACAGCTCTTCCTTCTTTGCTCTTAAAGTTGGCTTAGAAAGCACATCTAGACTATGTTCAGATTTCTCATACTACGAAGATTCATGATATGTCCATTACTTGTTCTGTTAAATTTGGCTGGCTCGTATTAGTGATTTTGAGAGGAAGACTGACATGCCATTATAATGAGTCCTTGTGAATTAGGTGGGGCATTCGCATACAATCCATTACGATGCTGCTTTTTGGGAATCCAAGTAGGAATTAGCAATCCAACTTCCCTTGGATGAACTAAGAAACTTACTTGTAATGAAAAA
The DNA here is from genome assembly GCA_024733475.1 of Syzygium grande. Taxonomy (NCBI): domain Eukaryota; kingdom Viridiplantae; phylum Streptophyta; class Magnoliopsida; order Myrtales; family Myrtaceae; genus Syzygium; species Syzygium grande. Next base: position 213,543 of record JAMXDD010000031.1, read on the forward strand.
TAAGATTAGAGGACCCACGAGAGAAAGGAACGTACCTTCATCTTCTTCATCGTAATTATCCATATCAAGCTCCTCAAACCATCAGTTATATCCTCAAAACCAGATCCAACTTTTGTCACCTTGGAACTTCTCCCGAGTGCATCAGCGGCAGATAATGCAGTGGAAACTTCATCACCCTTTTCTCAAGTAACCGCATCCATGTTTTCATCATCCTCCTCGCCATCAATATCTCCTTTGCATGAAAATCAAGCACAAGCTATAACAACAGAATATGTGCAATCATAGATTCTCTCTAGACAATTTCACTAAAGCAAACAAAACTATCTCTCTTGATAAGCTCCTCAAAATTCATTAGCAGCATTAAACCAGAAGGAAAGAAAATGCAGACAATCTCCATCAACTCTATCTTAGTAATTTTTCCCTCAATGCTCTTGAAATGTATGCACTTCTTACATGCCCAAATAGACAAACCCTTATTCTATCTTAATTCACTAATATAATATACATAAACAGCTTTCTTAGGCACTACTTGCTATTTCCCAATACTCCAATTCAATGCACTTTTCTTGGTCACTGATTTAACTTCATTTCGCCACAATCAACCAAGAATCGGTCCACCTTAAAGGACATTATAGACCTGAACAGATAGTTCAAGAACTTAACCAGACACACATGGACCAAACTTCACATTGGTCATTAGAACCATCACGCATTTGGCTCACTAAAATCATACAAAGAGTGACCATTTCTTTAATAATCATTTAGGTCGCTAGAAAGGGTATGAACACAAGGCCAAACACACTTAAAAAGAGAGACTTTTCTTTACCTTATTTCCACAACTCCACTCTTCAAAATCTCTTCAATTTCCTCCTTGGAAGGCGGTTGGGCCACATCGGGGACCGCCTTTGAAACCCCTCTAGGGACCCAGGATATCGCTGCTATCATCCCTTCAAAAGACAAATTACCTGAATTCAATATACAGAGCACCTTAAAAAAGACAGGAATTCTACCAGCGAAGAGTCTAATGTGGAATTCAAAGGAGAAGAAGAAGAAGAAGAAGAGCCAAAGAAGCGAGGTTTTAGCTCTTCTTTGCACGGTTTACAAGCTACTTTTCCCAGATCCGCCCCTCGGCGAAGATAGGTTTAGAGAATTACCCAAATAGACAGGCCATAATGACCTATCAATTTAGGTGTGAGCTCTCCCAAGCCCATGCATCGCGTTACATTGGACATTCAATTTTTAATGTTCTCTAACAACCTAATAATTTTAGGAGTCGTGGACTAGCCTATTGGGATTGGCTAGAAACCAATCGAAACGTAGGAGTGTCGTCTTTAATTTCTACGCAACCAATATTCTAGGGTTGAGAACTTGTTTACGCTAACATTTCTATTACGCCCTTTTGGTACCTAACTTGAGAGTGCGTTATCTAAGTGGCCCGCGATCTTGATTACAAGTTATGATCCTAAGGTATCAAAGCCGCTTAGTCATCATACAAATGTTTTTGTAGGGCTCATTTTCATTAAAGTCTAAACTAACCCTAACCTATTTTAGGAAAGCGGTAAACAACAAATTTATTAAAAGACAGTGCGGTAAATAAAGACCCAAGTATTGAAAGCAGCTAAGTATCGGTACGGAAAGTAAACACCCAATAAGAGTCGGGCAAAGAATACAGATGGTCACATTACAAGTCTTGAGACATGATCCATCGGAAGCTTGAAGCTAGAGACTTAGAAACTATCAAAAGCGATCCTAGTTCTAATCATTTTCATTAAAAGAGAGGCTACACTAAGCTACCCTAACATTTATTTTGAAAGTGAAGCTAAGTCTAAATTGATTTTATCAACTATAGCCTAAACTAATTAAAACCTAAGTCCCCCAATTAACTAGACTAATAAGAACTAAACTAAAATTATCATACAAGGATTAAGACCAGTATGGACATTGTTTTGGATTGGCCAATTCCTCCATGGACGCCACCATTGAACACCTATCATGGTGTCAATTCGCACACAAGTCACCCATTCATTCAAACAAAACAATCAAGCAAAATTCATCCAATCAAACACAAAGTGGCCCTAGGGTGGACCTCTGATCTCATGCAACTCGATTTTCCCAAGCCACCTCCTAAATTGACTAATGATTTGAAGAGTGGAATTACTGATTAATAGCCTACGCTTGCATGCATGACACGTAAGGCTATCGTCATTAATCCCCTAATATCTAGTCATCCTTCTAATCTACCTGCCAAAAACAAGCATTAAAATTAGAGCTCGTGCATCTATACACTCACATACGTAATCAAATCGTGAAGAACAACACGCAAACAAGCGAGCCTCTAATTACACTAAAAAGACAAGACACAACACTTCCCAACTAAATTTCTAATTTTCTGATTAATTTTTAAATTTTTTTAAAAATAATTTCTATTCTGAAAATAAGGACCGGGCAAGGCCCTGGGATCCAGTCCGAATATGGGCTGCAACGGACTCTCGGGTCAGGCCATGGACACAAAATTGGGCTCTATTACATCAAACCCTTTTTAGCAATAAGCCCAACTCATGAAAGAACGATATTCAGCCCAAACCTATCTGTACTAAGCCAAGCCGAAACTTTTAAGGTCAAACCAGCCTATATTTACTAAACTAAGGCTAAGCCCAACACCCCCTTCTATTAGAAAAAAGCCCAGAATTCCTAATGCTCTTTTCGTCTCTCATTCTTTACTCTACACCCCTCTCCACCGTTCCCCTCTCTAGCGTTCAGGTCCACCTCTTCTACCCAAGCAAACCAATGGACGACAAAACAAGGCTTGACACTTCACAGTGAACCAAAATGTAACCTTCAATAAACTTTCATCATCAGCTGCCATATCGGGGCACCATTGCAAATCCATCGACCATTCAAGATTTCGCAAAACACGGTCACGACGTGACCGGAGCAAGCATGGCATTTAAAGAAACTCCATAGACAAACCGGTATGGCCCCATTGAGGAATCAACAGAAGGTCTTTGCTTCACCGACACCTCATCATTTAACGACCAGCATACATATGGTAAACAAAAAAAACCAGAGAAGAGGGTGGGCAGAATATTCAGGGTAGCCACGAATAGTACTAAAACTTCAACACACCAGTTGACCAAACGAGCATTAGTATATGGAACAGAACAGGACAAGCTGGGATTTGGACAAAAATGGAGATTAGTGCCATGTGACTCCTACTAATATGCGAGCCAAAATAAGAGGAAGGAGCTTGCAAAATAGGCTTAAACATTTCAGCAAACAGGTGGTGGGCATGCATTGAGAAGAAGGTATTGACCACTTTTAGAACCCGAACTCAGGTCTGGACTCAAAAGAAATCTTCACAATACGACCAAAATCAACCACAACAGCTAGCTCAAACTCAAGATGCATATGGACTTAAAAGAACGAGTCTCGTGGCACGATGAGAATCATTCTGCGCCTAGGAAAGAACGCAGTATCGTGGCACGTATGAGAATCATTCATGCCGGGAACTATTTTCGAACAAAAATAATTTGTTTTATTCTCGTGCCCGGAAATAATTTACGAAAGTATTTTAAGGCGTTTGTAGAATCTATCTAAAATTTATATTCCCGGAATAGAAAAGAAATGTAAATACGTTTGGTAACTACATAAAATTTCCTTTTATTAACAATATTTTAATAATATTTTGAATTGTTTAATTTAATATTTAAATTAAATTAAATATTAAATTAATTTTTAATAAAATATTAATATTAATATTTAAATATTAATTATTTAAATTAATATTTAAAATATTTAATATTTTTATTAAATATTTTGTGGGTTTGGTCGCTAGTGGCAGTAATCGCCACAACTTTGTTGCAAAGAACACAAAAAGAAGAAAAAAAAAAAAGGAAGAAAAAAACCGATTCTCAAAATTATGCCGGTAGAAACAAGAAACTTATTTTTACTTTTTTTCTTCCAAAACTGCTTTCTCAAAGACAAATTTTAGCAAAAATGTACCCGAAATAAAAATTTACCAAACGATTGTTCCTAAACTATTTCCTAAACAAAAGAACAGAATTTTCACCGTTTGGCGTAAGATGTTATCAAACGGGCCCTCAGCTTCACTTGGGCCAAAACAGGTCAGCTCATGGGAATGAACGTTTAATGGAGGAAACATAGCATGTAGCTAACAGAATACAAAGATGTGGTAACGTCATTACTCATGAAAAACAAGCCTAACAACTAATGACTGGATGAGGCGTGCCCATACATGCCTTTGGATTCGAACAGAAGCAAAAGTCATCTTTCTTACACTTCTCAGAAACATTTCATCGAGCAAGTCTCGCGATTTGACTAAAAGTGAAATGGCACTCGGATGAACCGACACTCTGGTGTCGAGTTCATCCTACATCAGTCAGACAGGCCCTCATAGTTGATTAAAACACTTATAACAGATCCAAGATATGCTTTCACAAAACCAAACAAATTCTCGTTCTCGTTTTCAGAAGAACATTAACTGAGGCATTTCATCAAACATGTGGTGAGCATGGATAAAGGAGGAGGTAGTGTTCCTTTTAGAACTCTAAACCACTCCTAAACCCAAAGAATCATCAGAGAATGCTCGACATCAAAGTAATCAACCCAATACGACACAAAACACTCAAAAACCCGTGAAACCGAGCTTGGCTCAGGCAGAGCAGGGTGAAGCAAAAAGGTGCGTGGGATGAGCATGTAATCTCGGGGACCCGGCACGGCGGCAGCGAATAGGGGCGAACTCGATAAACCGACGGCACGGCACCGAGCCGAAATCCTCGCTAAATCGACCCCACATCGGAAAAATAGAAAGACGACGGAAAACATGAAACCGAGACCTACCGGAGCTTGGCGCGGGAAAAGGGGCGACGTCGGTGGGTTGTCGGCTGCGGAGCAGGCCCGGCGGTCACCGGAGGAACTCGTTTCTCCTTTCCCGGTCCCCCGCTCTCTCTCGGCAAAATTGGGTGTCAGCAGACCGCAAACGCCGCCACCGCCACGAGGGTTTAGTTCATGCGGCGGGCGAAGGTTGTAATAAATCGACCGGACGTCGAACCGGTCTCTATGCTTGTTGTTGTCGGCTCAACCGGACAGGCGCAAACTGGTTCGGCGGTGACTCGCCGAAGAGAATGAGCAAGGAGTTGAGAGAAGAGACGCAATGGGCAGAGGTGGAAATAGGGTTTTCAGTTTAATAACGTTGAAAATAAAATAAAATAAAAACTCAGCACTTGTATAGTTAAGCATGATTAAGTTCAATAATCCTAATTAGCATTTGAAGTTCAATTAAGTTAAACCAAAAGTCTGCCTTGGACAGCGGGCATCAGCGTGGCATGTAAGCGTGCACCACAAAATCGGACGAGAGTATCCCATCGAGCGCTCCGTAACCATGGAAAGTGTCGATAAAGACTCCTTTCTCTCGTTAGCGTGATTGGTAGTGCTATTGAGAATTATAAGACAATGAATGGCAATTTCAAGAGTCAGAAACTATATGTTGAATTATCATACTATTTCAATTTCTTACAATTTATCCTTTCTAATTATTTGGCATTTATTTCGTAATTAAACAAACTTGAGTTATTTGTGGCCACATAGTCAGTGGCGGCGGTGGCGGCAGTGATGGCAACGGAAGAGCTATAAGTTAAACCTACAACTGCAAAAGAGGACAGTTTCAAAATGGTGGATGGAACCTTCTTTATAGAAAGAACATGCTATTACATCTCTGGTTAATTATCCACAGATTTGCAACGTTTCTTCAAGATGCAATGTCTTGGACAACCGGTGATGGTCCCTTGGTGGCTATCGTCGATGCCGCTCCCAAATCGTTGATGTGGGGAGCCATCCGCTTGTCGAGCCATTTTCTGGAGGTTGCTGCTAGTTGTTGGGTCAGGGCCACTTTCACAAGTCAAAGGCCTAACTTAACTTATTAATAGGCTTGAAATTTATTTTATGGACCTCTAAGTAGAAGGGTCTCGGCACTTATACCGCCAGCTTATAAAGAAAAGTAGTGAAACACGATGTCTTATCTAACTGAACGTTTCTAAATAAAGTGCAGTTGTGCTGCAGCGGCTTTGAGAGGAGCGCTTCCTTTGAGCGCAGAGAAAGCTCTTCGACCTCGCTTCGCTTCGCCATGGATTATCTGAAGACGGCGATTCCTTCGCAGCTCATCTCGGAGAGAGGCTAATTGTTGCTTCCACTGACTACTGCGAGCTTCTCTCTATCCCCATGGTGATAGTCCTCCACAAAACCCCAATCCCCTTACACCCCAACCCTAGACCAGATTTCCCAAATAATTCCCAATCTTCCCACAGCATCTATTCCATAGTAAGCTTAAGCCTCGTCCCCAGAATGGGGAGCGGCAACCCCATTTTCCCCCTTTTCAAGCAAAGGAAACCCCAACTTAGCAACATGAAGCTACTGAGCCGCAAATATCACCCTTCATTCCCTGGATCTTGCGATCCCCAGGAGGATGAGCTTGACCACCACGTGCCCCAACATTTCCTATCCTCGATCATTGATACCCAGTTTCTCTAGCCCCAGTCACCAACCTGCGAGTCCCAGGCGACGATACCCATTGGAATTTCGCTCCATATTTCAGACCTCCCTTCCTTCAAGTTCTACTCACTCTCCCATCAGCGAGGTTGGTTGTGTTCTCCTTTATCAAGCAGATTTTGACAATATCCCATTCTACTTTTGCAACTTGGATATATTGTGGTGGATTGGTTGTATTTTCAAGATAAGTCCTGAACCTGTGTTGAAACACAATATGGAAGTTGGTGAGGAAAATGAAATGCAGATGACTGCCCTTTGTAAAAGCTTAGGAGATATGTGGTCGGAGGAGGATGAGGTTGTGGTTAAGGGAGATATCCCTTTAGACAAAAAACGAGAGTGTGACTTAGTCCTCATCGGGAAACTTTATTCCAAACCAAATGTGAACTTTCAGGCATTTATTAGCACCATGAGAAGGGCGTGGAAATCAGAATCAGTGATATGCTCCCCATAGAAGAACCTGGGATGTTCGCTTTTACTTTCAGCTCTGTTGTTGAGAAGGATAGGATATTGGCATCAAGCCCGTGGTCATTTTCTACTAATTTACTCATATTGAAACAGTGTGACCCTGATGTTCCTGACCATTGCTATGAATTTACCCACTGTGACTTTTTGGGTGCATATTAGGGGATTGCCTAGGGGCAGAAATACTGAGGAGATGGTACGAAATATTGCAATGAAGATAGGAAAGGTCTTGGAAGTGAAGATAGAGGCTAAGGGCAGTAAGCACGAGTGAGCCTTGACCTTTCTAACCCACTAAAGTCAGGAACCGTAGTTAATCTGGGTTATAAGAAGCTTTGGGTGGACTTTAAATACGATAGACTTCCAAATTTCTGCTACTCATGCGGTCGATAGGGCATTATGCCACCTCTTGCAACATAACTCATTATGAGGAGTCGGGCCTTGAAGAAAAAGTGTAAGCAAGTTTGGCCAATGGATGAAGGCAGAAGTGAGAGAGTACAGCCCTTTCTGGAAAGCTTTTTATGGAGAGCTGATCTATGCCCCGGAGATTGATGAAATAGTTCCTAAAACTTCCACCACAACAACCAATGGGAAACTGACCAGCTAGGGGAGCAGGAACAGGAAATCATGCAAGCTGTAGTTATTTCACCAAAAGGAGGGGCTCTTAAACAAAAAGAAGCAGTTGCTCAACACCTGATTTTCTTGGTGTTGACTTCAGAAGCCAGGAAACCCAGCTCATGATCACGGATGAGAACAGCCCGGGAAAATCTTTGGGGCCACTACCAAAAGGGAAAGGAAGGCGTAAAGCTCCCAAGATAAGAAGCTGAAACGCTTCAACCCCTATGAAGGGCAAAGTACCTTATCTCGGGTCCCTTGATGATGACAATCTACGGAAACTCCAATTCAGGCGGTGGAAGGCGTGAATGATTGGGCTTTGGTGGCTAGCCCTAATAAGCCACCGGGATTATATGAATATTTTGAGCTGGAATTGCAGGGCTGGGCACACCCCCGACATTCCGGCACCTTAGAGCCTTAGTGGCTCAAGAAAGGCCCAACCTAGTGTTCTTGATGGAAACTAAGAATAAAGAAAGTGTTGTCGAAAGAGTGAGGAAGCAGCTTCAGTTTAGAATCTTTTGGTAGTTAACCCAATTGGTGTTGCGGGGGATTGGCATTCTGTGGACCAATGAGGTCTCAATACAGGTGGAGTTAAGCTCGAGTGAGCTAATTGATGTTATCTGCAGGGATTTAAACAACGATAAAACTATGAGGATCTCTTGTATACATGCCCCTACGAACTTTCGGGAGAGGCTTGTAGTATGGCGGCTACTTCGCACCATTCATTCCATCAACAGCCTTCCTTGGATTTGTATCGGCGACTTTTAATGAAACTCTCTATGACTGGGGAGAAGTTTGGAAAGAGGGAAACGGACTATTATCGTGGTAGCAGACCTTCCGGGACTTATTATATGAATGTTCGCTCATGGATATCGAAAGTAAGGGGTGCACCTTTACGGGCTAATAATAGGAGGGGAAGCCCTTGCGAAAAAAGAGACTAGACCGGTTCTTTGGAACATAGAATGGAGATTGATGTTCCTAAATGCGAAGCTTTTGCCTTACCCGCCATTGGATCTAACCACACCCCCTGTATTGCTCTCTTTGTGTCCGCCCTTGGCTAAAAAGGAAAAAGGAGTTCTACTTTGAAGCTTCTTGGCTAGATGATACCAATGCACAGGAATTGTCAAAGAAGTATGGAACAACTAGTATAATACACAGCTAAACTTGGGAACAAACTGAACAAGACAATTTTCTTGCCTTGGCGAAATGGAGCAATCGCCAAATTCTCTAATGCATTCCGACAGTCGAGATACTTAAAAGAGAGCTAACTGAGTTAACAAACAAGTTAGATGGAGATTCACACAAGGAAGAGACCCATAGAATTAAGGTGCAAATTGAGAAATTATGGAGGCAGGAAGAGATGTATTGAGGCATAAGATCAAGGATACAATGGCTAAAATGGGGAGATGTAAAATATCAAGTACTTTCATGCTACAACAGTACAAAGAAGGCAAAGGAATAAAATTTCTACACTGAAGATAGATGACCAAAACTGGTGCTGGGATCCAACTATGCTAAGAGAACACATTGGGAGTTATTATCAAGCCTTATACAACACAACTGGACCCAGATACTTTCAGCCGGTGTTAGACCAATGCCCTAGAGTGGTAGGTGAGGAGATAAATACATCTTTGATGGGACCGGTATCATTAGAGGAAGTGAAAGAAGCAGTGTTCAAAATGGGTGCTACAAAGGCTTCGGGGCCGGATGGAATGAATGGTCAATTCTATCAGCATCATTGGGAGGTAATTCAGCAAGAAGTGCACCAAACAGTCAATAGTTTCTTTGCCTCAGGTACCCTCGACCCTTCCCTGAACAAAACTCATATTGTTCTAATCCTTAAAGTGCCAAACCCAGAATCTATCATGCAATACAGGCCCATTAGCTTATGTAATTTCAGCTACAAGATTATATCTAAGGTTATGGCTAATTGCTTAAAACCTTACCTTCCCGTACTGATCGCAAGTGAACAAAGTGCTTTTGTCGAGGGCAGACAAATACAAGACAACATCTTAATTGTCCAGGAGGTGCTGCATCAGCTTAGAATAAGAAAGAGAAAAAGAAAATTCCAGGCGGTGCTTAAACTTGACATGCAAAAAGCATATGATAGGGTGGAATGAGATTTTTTATGTGCTTGCATGTTACGAATGGGTTTCAGCGATCGATGGGTCTCTTTGGTGAAACAATGCATTACCACTGTCGCCTTCAGTGTCAAAGTTAATGGGGAACCTCTCCAAGAGTTCAGGCCAACTCGAGGAATCAGGCAACGGGATCCTCTTTCTCCTTATCTATTTATTATTGTGGCTAATGTGCCGTCTTCGCTTATAAAAAAAGCACTAGGGGATAGCAGTGTGAAAGGAATCAAATTAAATCGGTTCTGTCCAATGCTCTCGCATTTACTCTTTGCCGATGATGCAATATTCTTTCTAGATGGAACAGTGAAGGAATGTCAAAACTTGGGTAACCTATTGAATCAGTATTGCTTCGCATCAGGGCAAGCTATCAATCTAAACAAGTCGGGCATATTCTTCAAAGAATGATTGCCCCTAACAACTAAAGAGCAACATGGCAGCAGTAATTAAGAGTCCCGATCATTGACAAGACAGGGAAATATCTTGGTGTTCCGTCGGATTGGGGACAGTCAAAGAAAGCGATATTCTCTTGGGTCTTAGCGAGGGTGAATATGAAACTTGAGGGGTGGAAGGAAAAGCTAATGACGAAGGCGGATAAGGAAATTCTTATTAAAACAGTTGTGCAGGCACTACCGCAATATGCAATGTCCATATTCAAGATCCCTATCTCGATTTGCAAAGCAATTGAGAAAAAAATTGTATCCTTCTGGTGCAATCAAAGTAATACAAAGGTCGGGGTTCACCGGAAGAGATGGGAGCTACTAAAAATTAGGAAAGATTTTGGGGGTTTGGGTTTTAAGGATCTTGTTGCTTTTAACAAAGCCATGCTAGGGAAGCAGGCGTGGAGACTTATACAAGCCCCTTCAGCCTTATGGGGTCAATCGATGAAAGGAATATACTTTCCAAGTGGGGAATTTGGGAATGCAAAAAGAGGGTCTAGGCCTTCTTGGGGTTGGCAAAGCCTACTGGTAGGTAGAGAATCCTTAAACCAAGAAGTCATGTGGTCAGTGGGAGATGGCACCAAGATAAAAATTAGAGAAGACAAGTGGCTGAATCGGGGACGTATTGGTGGCCCAGCAAACCAAGGAGAACCTCAGATGGTGGCAGAGTTGATTAATCAGGAAACCAAGTAATGGGATGTAGAGAAGCTGTCAATCTTCTTTGAAGAGAACCTAGTGCACGAAATTCTCGCTATTCCACTTAGCCCTATCATGGGGAATGATAAGCAAACCTGGACTGGGAATAAATCAGGACTTTACTCAGTCAAAAGTGGATACAACAGAATCTATACAGTAGACACCCATAGCAACAAAAACCAAGCCTCCACATCATACCAGCCTCCCAAAACTCTATGGAATATGATATGGCATCTCCATATCCACCCAAAGATCAGGTTTTTCATGTGGAGATTATGTAGCAATGCACTTCCTACAAAAGAAAACCTACAAAGGAGGAAAATGATACCTACCCCGATGTGCCCCATATGCGATTGAGCGCCGGAAACCCTAGAGCATCTCTTCATCCTGTGCGACTGGACAAAAGCAATATGGTCAGATCCAAAACTAAAAATCAATTCCTCCCCTCAGCATTTAACTAGAATCGATAAGTGGACACTAGACAGTCTCACCGAAGGCAATGACCCACCATCGAAAGAGCTGCTCGCCGGGACCCTTTGGTTTATTTGGAAAGAGAGAAACATGCTGGTCTTCCAAGGCCAACCACCAAGTCCAAGCGAAATAATAGAATCTGCAATAGCAGAAAACAAACTTTTCAATAAATGGAACATAGAAGAAAGAAATCAAAGAAAAGAGGATATCGAGTTACTTGAGCGATGGGTACCACCTGAGAAGGGAGTATTGAAATACAACGTGGATGGCTCATGGTCTGTCGACTCACTTGAGGGATCTATAGCCGGAATTTGCAGGAACTCATATGGCGTTGTCACCGATGGCTTTGCCATGAACGTCCATGCCTCCTTAGCCCTTGGGATCGAAAGCCTAGCCCTTCGTGAGGTTTTGTCGAGGCTGGTGGAGACACAGAAACTAAAGTCTTTAGTTGATTGGTGCGTGAAAGTGGAAGTAGTTTCAGATAGCTTATCAACTGTGGAGTGCTTATTAGGCCAAGTCCAAAACCCATGGACAGTGCGGACGATTATTGAAGACTGCAAAACTAGTTTGGCACAACTTAATGGAGTCTCAGTTAAGTATGAGCCCCGCGGGCTAATTTGACTGTGGATTGGGTTGTCAAAGCTCAATGAAGAAATTTACTTCCCATCAATTGGCTATCTAGGGCCCCCATGCCCATTATGGGCTTTATTAGGTACTGATTCTGAACCTTATACTGCTTCTTCCGTGGTTTAGTAATGAAAGCTACATCTTTGACCAAAAAATAAAATAAAATAAAATAAAGTGCAGTTGTTTATTTGGATAAAATTGATTGCATGAGAAACCGAACAAGTCAAGAACACATATTGGATATTATAGATTAAACATAGTGAGAAGCACAAGAGATCATTTGCCTCTCCAATTATTCATGGTACAAAGCTTCTCATGAGCGGTTCATATGACCATGATAGATTATTGCTATTATTTTCACCATACTCAGATGCATATTTGTATATAGCACAATGCTCACCTAATGAACGTGTGCAGATTAATGTTTGTTGAATTTATAATTCTCATACTTGATTTTGCAGTCTGAAGTTGAATTTGACCGTTGGCTCTTTGGTATCAATTATCATGCAACAAATCCATGGTGTGACTCGGCACTTGTTACAATCCTCAATGAGTAAGTATTCCATTACATGCTCCGTGGGCCGTAGGCAACTGGAACTGAAAAATTCACTATATTGTCCATAATAATTGAAGCTAGAATTGATGTATTCTCGACTACACTACAAAAAAATATGAAATTTGCGACGGATGAAAAATCCATCGAAAATTTGCGATGGAAATAAAAACCGTCGCTAATTCAAATTCCCACAAATTTGCGATGGAAAAAGTTTCACGCAAATTTCCGATGGAAAAAAAATTGTCATAAAATCCGTCACAAATTTGCGACGGAAAAAAGTTCGTCATAAATTTGCAACGGAAAATAAATCCATCGTAAAAAAAAAGTTCATCGCAAATTTCCAATGGAAAAAAAAAAACTGCCGTTGCCAAATCCGTCACAAATTTGACGGGAAAAAGTTAACCATAAATTTGCGATGGTAAAGTAAGTCCGTCGCGAAATTTGCAGCGAAACCTAACGTCCATCGCAAATTTGCAGTTTTTTCAGCCCATGATATTCAACCCTCTCACTCTCTCTCGCTCTCTCTCGCTTTTCTCCCTCTTTCATATATACGAAATCAGCAAAATCGGCATGAGGCACATATTAATCTCGATGAAGCTTTTGTACCGGTAAGTATCATAGCTAACCGTGACTATTCGTCGTTGGATTATAATTTCTTTTTCTTATATATGTTTATGTTTGTTTTTTTTTCCGTATCTGCATCACCGGGTTTAACGACCCGTGACCAAGCAATACCTCGCCGGCCTTTGGATGAGGCCCGAGCGGCCCACGCCGTTTGCGGCCGGAAATAGTTTCCGTCACAAATTCGCGGACGAATAAATGAAAATTTGCGATGGATTCAAGTATCCGTCGCAAATTTATGACGGAATTTTCATTTATGCGTCACAAATTTGCGAGGATTAATTCCGTTTCCATCGCACATTAAAAATATTAAAAAATGATTCTTAAGTGATTATTCTTTTTGGGTATGTGCCTAATTGAAGGTCTCGCAATTCAAGTGGACGTTGCAATTTTCATCAAATTGATCACTTTCTCCTACCAATATTTCAGTCAAATATTTGGGTAAGTCTTCTTTACATGGTAATTTTTTCTATTTTTGCAATTTCATATTAATTGTTGCGTGAATAACAAAAATTATAATTTCCAAAATTTTATGGTTTTAATTAAGAACAATAGATATGATATTTTAAATATTTTACCAGAATTTTTTATTTTAATATAGACACAATGCAAAGAGAAAGGGCTTGGATGTATAATAAGAACTTACCTAGACGTCAAGGATTGTGCGGATGAGTTTAAATCTTGGATTGAAACTATTTTTAGACTTTGCTAGTAGTAAATATAAGTTTATGGATGGAAATAAGTTAAGGTGTCCGTGTAAAAGTGCGGTAATGGTAAATTTCTTGTGTGTGATCAAGTTAGAGAACACCTTACTAGATTTGGGTTTACTCCAAACTATTATAATTAGACTTCTCATGGTGAACCATTTATATCTAATGAAGGATATGGAAGAAGTGACCAATTTTCAGTTAGGGGAAGAATGTGGCTATTATGAGCAATTGAACCTATACGAGAGGATGGTGATTGATGCAGCTAGTTATAATTTTATCATAGAATCAAATC